>NW_021025229.1:1149361-1188489 GCF_004153795.1 Camellia sinensis | reverse complement strand
AGTACCACAAACATCCTTGGAAGAGTGAGAATAAGTAAGTAGTAATTTAGAAGGTTCTACTGCACCAACAACGCGTGACAAAAGCATCCTTGACATTGATTTTTCTTCCCAAGGAATGCCTCACCAGTCTCCTTTATCTTTTAGGGAATTTTCATAAGCACTGACCTTCTCAGGGCTATAATACCTTGGGTTGTTGCATCTTAATCTTAACTTTGATACAAAGGCTTTCTTCCAACTTTCTTATCAGAATTTTGTGAGGAACACGCATATATATCCCTTGGACTGTTCATTTTGTAATAAAAATTGTATTTGATATTTAATTTGTTTTATTTGATATTGCATTTTTTTATAGAAAAGCTTTCATAAACGTTATATTAGTTCCTAGTTTTTTGGGATTATCCTACAAATATCTCCTAAATATCTAATTATGGTTATTTAAAGAGCACATTAATGTGTACTTAATTGGCCATCTTTTTTTTTTTGTATTTTAATGTAATGATGTGAGTTTAGGACTCAAGTAATCATTCTAAAGCAAGTCAAAAATCAGCAGCACTTCAAATGGTAGAAGAGGAGTCCATTCTAGCAAAACATGTATATCATTAAATCGAGCTTTTAGCACATAAATTTATTGTGGGGGGTGAAATTTCAGAAAGCGGCATCTAGACAATAGGTTGATCAACTAGGAACAAATAGTATCAGCTCTCAAACTAACGACTAAAATGCACCATTTTCAAATGTAAATTGCTCAATACTAATAATGCCATTGCAATTCACTGCCATTACACTAGAAGACAATTGGAGGAGTACTTATTAATTAGTATGATAACGGGCAACCTGTATGTCATAATATTAAAGGAAAAAAGTTATGACACAGATTAACTTTACTGTTATGAACAGACACAAATTCACATTTAGTTTTGCTAATGAGGGTAATATACATATTCTCACGTTAAAAGAGCTTCCAATTGATGGTGCCACTTGAAGGATGGATCCTATTGATTAGAACAAGACGGAAGAAGAGAGTACTTCTACTTCAATATTGTTCACCAGTGTTGTCCTACCACGTTTAGGTACAATGTTTTAGGACATTAATATTCCATTTCATCCAAGCCCAGAGGAATAGTTAAAAATAAAAAAAAAATAAAATAACTTTAACATGTTAATAGTACCTAAAATAGGCAACAATTTAATAGCACATCTGTTTTTGATGATTACCTGGTTGAAACCTATTCTATGAGCAACAGAAAACATTCAAAGGTTGGAGTTGTAGCGCTGTCCATTAACTGGAATTCCTGTGAGGTTGAGGTGAAAGGAATCATCAACTTATTATTGGGTCTTGGCAATCAACATACATTTGCTCCTTCCTTTGTAAATAATTTCAGTCATTTATAATGCCACATGTTTTTATTATACATATATATGACAAGAGGATGTCGACACACAGAGAGAGAGATGAGAGAGAGAGAGAGAGAAGAGAGAGAGAGAGGAGAGAGAGAGAGAGAGAGGAGAGAAGAAGAGTGGCTGATAGTTTGGAATATGGAGTGTTGATAGTGTTTAGAATTTTGGAGCTGTTGATAGTTTCGAAGAAGAAAAAAGTAGAGCCCCTTCCTTTAATATATTTCCTCCTGCTTATTCCTACTGAGGGAAAATAATAGAAAGTAAAACAAGAGAAGGTTAAAAACTAATAACAATTGTAGTCAACAACTTGGCTGGCCAAGAAAGCAAGAATTGTGATTATTAGTGAATGGCTGGGTTCACAGCTGCCAACAACTCTCCACACTCATAGGGCCAACGAACATTTCAGCTGTCGTTGTTAGAAGTGGGACTAGAATTGGTGGAGAACACACTTCTGGAGTTTGTAGAATTGAGAATGGCGCTACTTGGATTCACGGCATTAAAGGTAGCAGAAGAAATGTCCTAGAAAATCCATTCACTTGACTCTAATCAGCATTGGGATGTATGATGGGTTTTTGCTGATTATACTCACTATTGCTGAAAGGTGGGCTATGAGCTCAATTCCATCACTTGTCGATTCAATAACTAGTTTTTTCAACAAACTACTGGATTTTGCTTCAAGGAAAGTGAGTGAAGAAGGATTGAGCAATGAAGGAGATTGAAGTATGTAAGTTCTATAGCAGCAAAAAGGCTTTAATGCAAAGCTCAGTGTTGGTTCTTTTCATGCCATTTGCCCGATATGGAATTATGAGGCTATTGCCTCTCCTTCACTCCAAATTATGTTTGCCAGGTGAAGCAAATGGAATAGAACCCATTATTCAACTACTCATGGAGCCTATTTCAGTGGCCTTAGAGAGCCAATAGGCTCTTCAACATTATCATTGCAACGGGGTATGAGAGTTCTTGATGCACTACTAAGCTAGAACAGTAAGCACTTTTTTCTTGTTTTTTTTTTTGTTTTTTTGTTTTTAGGAACACTTATCTCCCTCTTAATCACTTTCTGATTGATATTCATCTGGAAAAGCTTTTTATTTCTCTCTCTGTAATATGGTTTGGAATGAGATGAGATAGTGGAAATTAAGAGAGGGAATGAAAAGGAGATGGGTACAATTTTTAGATGTACGGCATGAATGATGTTTAAAGAAGCTTCTTTTCAAATGTTCTACTATATTATGAGTTTTTGGGCTGCTTTACTGTTGATTGAGTTCTTGATCTTCAAAAGCAAACTAGTTAAAGATTATGTTTAGCATTGAATATAGTTGTTGTATATTTTTTAACAAAACATGGATTTTGGCATTATTGAAGTCTAAACTGAATATCTTCCCTGGTTTATCATTCTTCCTTCACCAATTTATTTATTTCACTATTAATGTAGCTTCTTACATATGTGGTCTATTATTGATTGTTTCGGACATAATGAGCAGGTTCACACATTCAAGAAAGCATGTGTAGTTGCTTATCCAAGAACAGAGACTCAAAATAGACATCACCCTCTTTTTGGCGTAACTTTAATCCTCAACACAAAGATATCCTTTGATCAACAAACCCCATATATCCAGAACTGGATGACCTAATGTTATACAAGTTGATGGAAATAGAGATGATACCATATGTGTATGCAGAGATAAAGATGTCCTAATATATATTTTTCATTTTCAAACAGAAGGTATGTACTGCTACTATTCCAGCCTCAAAACAGAAGTATGTACCCCCAAAAAGAAAGAAGGAAAGGAAAATAAGAACTTAGCACTAATCATAGACCTATTTTGCATGTGGTTTTTCATCATCCGCTTCATCTTTCTGGAACTTTTTGAAACATAAGACAAGAGTATAGCTTGTTTTAACTATAATATTAAAAAATGGTCCTCAATGACGCTTCGATTTTACAAATAACTTATAAAAGCAAAAAAAAAAAAAAAATATTTGATTCTCATTACGTATATTTGCCCATATAGAAAGGATACTTAAAAGAAGAGGAGGAATAACACACTCCAAGGAAAATAATAGATTGGGGACTTCACAAACAACAGAGTGAAATGTATTCTCCACATCCCAACAGCAAACATCAACACAAACATTGACAGTGAGAGGGAGACACAGGCAAGAGACTGAGTGAGTGAGAGTGTGATACAGCAAAGATTTTTACCTGCAATTTGTTGCTATGGAAGAGTGAAGATGCTCCGAAAATCACGATGGTGAGGGCCCTGGTGGCTGACACATTGTAGAAGAAGACGCGAGTATGAGAAAGAGGAGTAAGAGAATGTAAAGAGACAAAAGTGAGACACAGAATCTGTGGAGATATAAACAGGAGAGATGATTTATCAGTTCGAAAAAATACCTAGATGAATAAAAAATGGCGAAGACGAATCAAAAAATGGCGAAGACGGATGGCGGCACAGACGGTGGAGAGGCGAGGACGACGGACGCAAGGTTGATGGTTAGGTGAGGTGATTGGCACGAATTTTGGTCTGCTCGAATTCAACATTTTTGCCAAAAGAGGCGGGGATTTGGTTTTATGCGAGTGTTTGAATTAGGAGTGGAATCCCCGAAAAACATGTTGGTCGGCTAAGACTGATGGGAATTTTGCATAAGCAAAATGACGTCATTTTGGTTTCTGCCGACAAACTCATATTAGTCGGTAAAGATCGCACCTGCTGCAGCCAATTTTCATTTTTTTGCCTATATTTTTGCCGATAAAAAATAGAATTTTGGTCGCAAAAAAGATACTTATTTGCGACAAACATATTTTTTAGTCGCGTAATTAGTTGAAATTTTAGCAACCAAATTTTATTGGTCGCCAAATTTCATTTTTTTGCGACGAAATATTTTTGGTCGGCAAAAGTGCGTCGCAAATGTGTTTTATTCTTGTAGTGGAAGAAAGCACAAACACAAACAAGAGAGCAATAGAGACGGCTCTAGGGTTCGAATCAGAGAACGACTCTGATACCATGTAAGTTTTCTGATTGAAACTGTATATTCAATTATACTAATGCCAAGATTACAGCCAATACATTAGCATTCCTAACGCTAATCTGAAATAGGAAATACAATCAATCTAATATTCACAATCAATCTAAAATACATTTCCATAATATTCTCACAGAAAGTCCATATTTTGCAGTGTGTTGCCTCAAAATGGTTTCACTATCTTGCCATTATACATCAATGATGAGGAAAGAGATTAGAAAATGGAAGATTTGTATATGGCATCGCTTGGAGGAGAGGAAATCCCACTTTGTACAATCATATTCAATCACAAACAAAAATCAACACATTAGATTAAAACATTTGATAGTAAAAAAATAAATAAAATTGAGGGGGTGTTATCGAATCAAATTGAAAGAAAATTATAAATTCAGAATCAAATCAAAGTAATTATAAATTAGAGAGACCAAACCAAACAATATCCACCCATGTGATTTGCCTTAGTTTTTTTTTTTTTTTTTTTTTTTTTTTTTTTTTTTTTTTTTGAATTAGTATTCAAAATGAGTAAGTTAAAAATATGAGTACAAAACAGAGTAATAGTGCACGATGTTCCTACGTACAATTAGGTCTTAGGAAAGTAGCGGGTAGCTAGTCTTCTCCCAGTTGTTCAAGAATTATATCTGTTTTCTATATTATTATGAAAGGATTAATAATTCTAGGACTAACCGTCCTATAAATGTTAATCTCATCTAATCAATTTTTTTGTCCAAATAACCATAACCTAGAACTCTTGGTCTATGTTTGTTTAGGCGATATAACTTGGGAATTAGACTAGTAATTCAACAAAATATATAATTTTATATTTGGCAAAAAAAATTGAGGTTCGAACTAAGGTCACGTTTGTTTGGCTTTATAGGATGGATAGGATTAAGAGTATGGTAGGATGGAGTGAGGAAATTATTAGTGTGGTAATATTATGTTGGAGATGTAGGATAAAGAGTGTTTGTTTGTACACCACCAGATTAGTAATACTATAGATAATATTAATATATAAAATTAATATATTTTTTTTATTTTTAGTAATTTTTAATATTATAATTATTATTTTTTTGTTCTAAAAAATATAAATCTGGTTAAAAATCATTTAAAATTCACTAAGGCCTCGCTTGAGAATAGGTTTTTTTATTAACTTTTTGGCTTTTTGGCTAAAATATGATGTAAAAAAAATTAGCATGTTTGGGATAACTTTTTGGGTTCTACGAAAAGGTATACAAAAAGTAGAGAGAAAATGAAATCTTTGACTTTTTGAAATAGGTTGCTGGCTTTTTGATTTTTTTAGTGACTTTTTGACTTTTAGACTAAAAAATGATGCTACCAAATGAGACCTAAATATAAACAAAATCATATTTTTTTAGTATTTATTAAAAAAATTAAATATTTCTTTTACTAATAATTTTTTTAAAACATAATAATATTAAAAATGGTTTTGATGAGTCTCACGGATTGTTAATCAAATTCCCTCTTCTAAGAGACCGAACAAACATGGCCTAATAGTCCATCCGGACATGGAATTCTCATGTGGAGAACTATTGAATCTCAAGAGGGAAATAAGATACAAAATGGGAGATTAAGAAAAAGTTCAGACAAGTTAATTAAATATGAATTGATAGAATTCTATCAATCCCTCTTCATAACCCATAGTTAATCCAAACTTGAAATAAAATACACAATTCAAATGAATTACTAATCTAAAGAGTAATTGTCCCAAGAATGCTATTATCATCTGTTGGTGATAATTACAAATAAAACACCAGAAAATACAAATAATAAAAATTACAATAACTATTGTAAGGGCTAAGGCGCAGGAAATTCGCTTTCTTTAAGGATATTCAAGCCCTCTCTAGTTAGGCAAAGCCTCACACCGATGCAGTAGAAAAAACCTTGACTTGTCCCCCCTAGGTTGTACCCAAAGTTTCATCATATACACCCTTTATTTCTTTGGCTGATAATCTCTCAAATAAAAAAACTAGTAAACACTTTTTTTTGTTTTTTTTTAAAACTCCAAATTTCTCTCTCCATTGAGTTAGTTTTTTTTGTGTGTAAGCTACAAATAAGAGAGGTGAAAGGCTCAATTTATAGGAGAGGAAAACTTGGTCACCAAGAAAAAGGGTTAACTTCGAGGAAAAGTATAGGAGAGGAAACTTGGTGAGAAAGTTCCTTGGAGGAGAGGAAACTTGGTAAGAAAAAAAAAAAAAAAACTTTGAGGGAAAGAAAATAAAATCAAACCTATAACACATTATAATATTAAAATATCTTCTAACATTCCCCCCACCTATTTTAATATTATAGGTAGAAAAATCTGAGATTATTAGGCAAAGAAGGATATTATGTATCATGGTAGGTGTGCTCTGCATTGAACTTCCATTAGTGAAACAATAATATCTACTCCAGAGCCAATAGTATGTTCAGCATTGAACTATGATTGCTTAAAAGAAATAAATAATTATTGCACATACATAATATTCCAGGTGTTCATATAAGCTTTAAGAGCTAGTACATTACGGCCTTGTGCAATCCCAGGATTCATGAGGGTATGTAAGAATTAGCCCAAATCTCATAGGTAGCGGCCCCATTACCACACTCACATAGGTGAATTCTGTCAAGGGTGCTCCTGTAATTATGACACCCCACTCAATAAGAGCTACAGAAATTCATTAAGAGTCTTTTTTAATAACTCAACCTCTACAACATTATAGGATAAATGCATTTACATCATAGGGATGGGTAAAAAGTAATTTAGTGCATTTCTCACGGCCATCATATGATCGTTCTTCTCATTGAACCCAGTACAGGATCTCTGGTCCCTAGGTTGAGTATCCTCATACATGGCTCCTGCTATATTCAATGGGCTTCAATCCTATTCCCCTCGATATATTCTAGACTCTATCTCTTGCTAAGGCCTTAGTTCATGAATCTGCAAGATTATTACCAGATTTAATATAATCCACATTTATAATGCCATTATTCATATAGGATCTCACAGTATTGTGTTTTCTTCTGATAGGTCTGGATTTACCGTTATAATAATGGTTATTAACTCGACTAATTACTGCAATGCTATCACAATGAATCAATATAGGTGGAATCGATTTTTCCCAACAAGAGATTTCATTTAACAAACCTCTCAACTAATTTGTTTTTTCACTAGCTGTAGCTAAAGCAAGAAGCTCAGCCTCCATTGTTGAATTAGCAATTATGGTTTGTTTTTTTCGATTTCTAACTTATAGCACCACCTCCCAAGGTAAATAAGTAACCAGTGGTTGATAATGAATCACCTGACAAGGTATTTCAATTGGCATCACTGTAGCCTTTAAGTACTGCGGGATACTTATTATAAAACAAGCCATATTTTATGGTACCAGATAAATATTTCATAATTCGCTCAATGACTAGCCAATGATCATTGCCATGCTTGCTAGTAAACCTGTTAAGTACTCCAACTGCATAGGCAATGTCAGATCTAGTACAGTTAGTCGCATAATGCAAGCTACCATTCATACTAGCATATTTCTTTTGATTAATTACATCCTCATCATTTTCAACAGGAAATAAACGCATATGAGGATCAAAAGGAGTAAGAACATGCTTGCACTTATAAAAATTATATTTTCTCAAAATTTTCTCAACATAATGCGCTGATCAAGAAATATACCATCACAAGTTTTGATAATTTTCATTCCCAAAATATAATTAGCCTCACCAAGATCTTTCATATCAAAATGGCGACTAAGCATATTTTTAGTTTTCACGATGATATGCAAATTAGAGCCAAATATAAGTAAATCATCCACATAGAGGCTAATAATGACATGTGAATTTTCTTTAGATTTATAGTAGATGCATTTATCACATTCATTAGTTTTATAGCCATTCTCAATCACACAGGAATCAAATTTCTCATGCCACTGTTTAGGGGCCTGTTTTAAGCCATATAGCGATTTAACTAGCTTGTACACTTTACTTTCTTAACCGGGTTCCACAAAACCCTCAGGTTGATCCATATAGATTTCTTCATCCAGGTCTCCATTTAAAAATGTAGTTTTAACTTCCATTTGATGAATTTTTAAATCATAAATTGCAGCCACTGCAATTAATAATCTAATGGATGTAACTCTAGGAACCGGAGAAAATGTATCAAAAAATTCAAGATCTGCTTGTTGTTTAAAATCTTTTACAACAAGCCTTGCTTCATATTTATCAATAGTTCCATCCGGTTTATGTTTTCCTCAAAACCCATTTATAGCCAATAGTTTTACAACCTGGTGATAAATCTACTAATACCCAAGTTTTATTGGATAATAATGATTCCATCTCATCATTTATAGCCTCGTTCCAAAAAACTGAGTCAGGAGATACCAAAGCTTCTTGTAAAGTTAATGGAGTTTCCTCAACAGTAAAAACATGATAATCAAGGCCAAAGTCTTTTTTTAATTTGGCTCTTTTACTCCTTCCAAGTTCAAAAACTACAGTGCCTTGGTTTTGTGAAAGAGGAGTAAATGAACCGGTTTCAGATAAAATATTTTCTTGATAATTTTGACCCCTACCATTTTTAGATTTAAAAAGAAATTTTTATTTATGAAAAATTGTATCACCTTATTCAAAAATTATTTTGTTATCAATATCAAAAAATCTATAGGCTGTACTATTTGTTGCATATCCAAGAAAAGCACAAGTGGCAGCTTTCACACCTGATTTAGGTCTTTTAGGGTCCACAAGTCTAACAAAATCTAGACAACCCCAAACCCTCAAATATCCCAAATTTGGCTTATACCCTTTCCACAACTCAAAAGGTGTAACTTTTATTTTCTTATGTGGCACTCTATTCATAACATAACATGTAGTTAAAATTGCTTCTTCTCACAAATTTGAAGGAGCACTTATGTCACGGCCCAAGCCCGCCCCTATAGGTTTAGCATCGTAACCGGCCAGTAATCCTTGGATTACCAAAGGCCTCTGAACAGAATAATATATATAAACAGGGGCTGCGGAAGCAAATATACTAAACATACATAGTCTATAGAGCTGTGCAGACATACATGGGACAGAAAATTTTCGAAACCAACTTATATTTATATGTAGATGTGATGTCAAAATGCATCAGTCACATGTCACCGGAGCCACATATATAGAACTTCCAAAACATGTTCAGATTAAATACAACCATCATAAAGCACAAAAATCCTAAAGGCACTAATCTTCTGCCAATCAACAATGGCTTCAATCTTTTATGGGTTTATTGATACACCATCCTTGTTGATCACATGTCCTAAAAATGCCACACTATCAAGCCAGAACTCACATTTAGATAATTTTGCATATAGTTTCTTTTCTCTCAAGGTTTGTAAGGTAGTTCGCAAATGATTCTCATGTTCTTCCCTGCTTTTCGAGTAGATCAGTATATCATCAATAAAGACAACAATGAATTCATCCAAAAATTGTTTGAACACCCTATTCATTAAACCCATGAACACTGCAGGTACATTAGTTACTCCAAAAGGCATTACTAGAAATTCATAGTGCCCATATCTGGTTCGGAAAACGATTTTCTCTACGTCCTCTGCTTTGACTTTTAATTGGTGATACCTGGATCTAAGATCAATTTTAGAGAACACTTGTGCTTCCTGCAATTGGTCAAACAAGTCATCTATTCGAGGCAGGGGGTATTTGTTCTTGACTGTTACTTTGTTTAGTTCACGGTAATCTATACATAATCTCAATGACCCATCCTTCTTCTTTACAAACAACACGGAAGCACCCCAAGGTGACGTGCTCGGATGGATGAATTTCTTATCTAAAAGTTCTTGGATTTGGGTTTTCAATTCTTTCAGTTCTAAGGTTGACATTCTGTAAGGGGTCTTAGAAATTGGTTGCATTCCCGGTGTTACTACAATAGTGAACTCAATTTCGCTATCAACTAAGTCTCCAGGCAAGTCATTCGGAAACACATTGGGAAATTCACAAACAACAAGAATAGTTTCCACATTAGTGCTATCAGATGATGCAGCCAATACACAACACAAGTAGCCCCTACATCCCTTCCTAAGCAATTTAACAGCTTTCACAGCCGAAATCAAGTATGGGGGAGGGACTACTCCGTTCCCAGTGAAAACAAACTCAGGCATACCAGGTGGATGAAATACAATAGATTTCTTCACACAGTCAATAGTTGCACAATACTTTGTTAACCAATCCATTCCCAAGATGCAATCAAAGTGGTCAATGCTCAAAGGCAGCAAGTCAACGTATAACATCATATCACCAATCAAAACATCACATGCTGGATATACATATGCACATGCCATAGAACCCCCAGATGGCGTAGATACAAACAATAAATAATTCATGGATTCTAAAGGTCTAGTTAGTTTTCGAGAAAAGGCATGCGACACAAATGAATGTGTAGAACCATAATCTATCAAGACATATGCATTCTGGACACAAATGGAAATTATACCTGACACCACAGACTCAGTGTTCTGTACATCTTCGAGTACTAGTGCGAACACTCTCCCTTGCCTCAACATTTCATTGTTAGTGTTACCTCTAGCATTGGTTCTTGCATTTGATCTTGCTGCAGAAACAGACCTGGCTGAACTTGCCACAGGAAGGGTAACTCATTGGACCTCATTGGGTAATCCCTAACCATGTGGCCAGTCTTGCCACATCGAAAACACGCACCTGATGCATGGTAACATGCACCTTTGTGCTTCCTTCCGCAGTCGAGGCAGTTTAGAGTAGATCCGCTACTTTGACTAGAGCTACTGGAAGATCCTGTATTTTGCTTTTTTGAAAACGATCGACCCTTCTTAAAATTGAATCCAACCCTCTTTCCTTTCCATTCAGTTGTTGGAGTTGTAGTTTGTTTCTTAGTTGTTATTATGGCCTCTATCATTAATGTTTTGTCGAGCACTTCTACATAAGTAGGCAATTTCAAGACACCTACTCGATCAAATACTTCCAGGTCCAGTCCTCCCTCGAACTTTTGTGCTTTCTTATAATCAGTAAACTTTTGTGCTTTCTACCAGGTGCGGAGCAAAACGAGCTAATTCAGTAAACTTAGTTTCATATTCGGCCACTGACATTTTGCCTTGTTTGAGTTCTTGGAATTCAGAAAATTTTCGATCTCTGAAGCATTGGGGAAAGTACTTCTTGTAGAATATTTCATTGAATTGTGCCCATGTCATGTCCCCGTTGTTATTTCGAGCCAACAACCACCATCTCCGGGCTTAATTCTTTAGGGTGTAAGTAGCCAAAAGGACTTTCTGAGTTGCAGAGCAAGGGAATACTTCAAATAACTTTTCCATTTCTAATAACCAGGTTTCTGCCTTCAATGGTTCAATACCACTTAACAAGGTCGACGGTTTCATTTTCATAAATTTCTGAGTCAAATTGATGATGTCATTATTGTTCGATTCGACTAGCACTGGCGGAGGTGGAGGAGGCAAAGGTTGTTGTCTTGGTTGCTGCGTCATTGTTTCAGTCAAAGCTGCAAGCATCTGTTCTATTCTGTTCATTCGGGCCTCAGAAGGTTCACTTGTATCATTTCATCTTGCATTCTCCATGTTGCTATAGAGACACCAAGTAACATTAAACATAGGAATAATCTTATCCATTTCTTTTCTATTTCATCTGTCCAGATTCAAATTCAGTTTCCACATTCATAAAGATTACCACACACTCACACATGCAAATGGAATGCCCCTACTTATTATTAGGACATCCTAAGCTTATATGGACTCGTGCGTGCGGTAAAACACGTGCTCTGATACTACTCTGTTACGACCCAAACCTGCCCCTATAGGTTTAGCATCATAATTGGCCAGTATTCCTTGGATTACCAAAGGCCTCTGAACAGAATAATATATATAAACAGGGCCTGCGGAAACAAATATACTAGACATACATAGTCCATAGAGCTGTGCAGACATACATGGGACAGAAAATTTTCGAAACCAACTTATATTTTTATATAGATGTGATGTCAAAATGCATCAGTCACACGTCACCGGAGCCACATATATAGAACTTCCAAAACATGTTCAGATTAAACACAACCATCAGAAAGTACAAAAATCCTAAAGGCTGAAAACTTGGTCAGACTCAAAAGGGGAACCTCCACAGGAGGCACGACAGTTGGCTAACTCCAGAACTTGCCAAGCAACAACTTAAGCCTGGTCACGCGCCTGCTCACCTACATACATACAAATAAATAGTGAGCCGAAGCAAAGTGAATAATAACAAGGTAAAGGGTTTTAATGAATGATGTCCATCACAGAGTTAAAAATCAAAGCTTATATCAGAAACAAATTCTTATTAGAAATAGAGTCTTATGCATATCTGGATTTCAAATCAGAATTAGGTTCATATACACGTTCATATTCACATTCATATTCATATTCGGATTTCGCATAAGATCATACATGGTACATCCATTAGCTATCATATTAACTTGGTCTTGGGACTCATATATATAGTCGGTACCGACAATCATAAAGGTCCATATCTTGTGCACAAGTAGCCAAGGTATTGTTACCCCCAGGCGAGGGCCACGTGAATATAGGCCTCGGTATTGTTACCCCCAAGCAAGGGCCATGTGAATATAAGCCACAGTATTATTACCCCTGGGCGAGGGCCACGTGCATATTGGCCACGGTACTGTTACCCTTGGGCGAGGGCCACGTGAACTAAGGATGCCACAAATATATTTAAGAAAAATGGACATTCATTCGTAATTCGTAAAATAGCATTTCAGAAAACAGATCATATCATATCAATTAGAAAATACCTGTAATTAAACATAGCTTTACGGAGTTATTACTCACAGCTAACAGATGGCTCAAAGTAGACGAGTAGAGTAGGTAATTCACTTAACTCGTACCGCGTGACCTACATAACATGACAAAGACATTCATTGAAACACTCGCTCAGATTATACATAAATTATTTCATTTGTTCTTAGTGCGTTTCTAGCCTTTAACCGCATCATAGTGTCTTAATCATGGCCTAGGAATGCCTAGGATACAATGAGGATGAAAAATGCACTTGAAAATATTTTTCAAAACTTGCTAAAAATAGGTTCCACACTCGAGTGTGGCTTTCCTCGCTCAAGCGGATATGTAAGATGTGAGGGTCCACTCGAGCGGTCTGTAAACTTTGGCAAAAGGGTTGGTTGCTTGTTTTTCACACTCGACGGACGCTCAATCGTTGCTCGAGCGTGAGACTCAGTCCTTCGCTCGAGCATGACTTTTGTCGCTCGAGCGTACTACAAAACATATGAACTTCTGGGTACATGCATTTCACGCCCGACCGGGACTCAGGTCGCTCGAGCGGAAGTGCACGCACTCAGAGTGGTCACTCGAGTGTGAACTCCTACGCTTAAGCGTAGATGCAAATTCTGAAATTTCTAGATTTGATCTCCAAGCTTCAAATTCGAACTAAACACTTCAAGGCTCAACGTTTTGGGCCAAAAACTTGAGGAATCACATGTGAACTTGGAAAACATCATGAAGTAAGAATCATTACTCAAAATCAAGACCTAATTAACATGTAATTATGTAACAATTCAACTTAAAATGCAAGAACATGCTCTATATATGTCATGCATATAATCACCTAAGTTCTTAGCCTCCAATACTTGAACAAATGAGGCTCAAAGGTGAGAAATGTTATGAATTCTTCAAACCATGCTAGATTTACAACATGTATGAGAGGAAAGTCTTTGAAAACATCTTCAAAATATCTTAAATATGCATGCATGTATGGAATGACTTATCTTCCTTAAATTTTAACTCAATCCTTACATGAATTCATCTAATTCACTTGAATCTTTGTAAAATCTAATTCAATTACACAATTAAGAGTTTGATCTCTTACCTAGAGTTCACAATTCCCTTAGATTCTAGCTAGGCTCAACAATCTATCACCAATCCCTTCCAATTCTTGATCACTCTTAGCAATTCTCTCATTCCCTCCTTGAATTAAGCTCAAGCTCCTTTTTCTCCCTCTCTCACATGTTTGGAGCTTAAAACTGAGGAAAATAAGGTGCAAAATTGAACTAGCGGGGTCATATATGGCTCATTTGGTGATAATTAATCAAAGTTAATCAAATGGCATCAAATTAATCTAATTTAATCGCTCCGAACCGAATTTCAATTGGATCTACCATAATATTCTAAAAATTCCAAATAACACATATACCAAGTCAATTTCATTATCGGATGCTGATAAGGCCTTTGATTCACAAAATATAATAGAATTTCAAACAGATACTCCTATAGTGAATAGATAAAACACAAATAACGTAACACATATGCAATTAGTTCAAAATCTGACCTTAATAACTTATTAGGCATATTAAATCATGGATTATCGTTAATCTTGAGTCGGAGTTGTTACAACTTGCTTCAATTAGCAAAACATTTGTTAAATCAGTTAAAGTTCTAATTTTTCTTTCTGCTACACCATTAGATGCAGGTGAATATGGTGGAGTAGTTTCATAGATTATTCCCAAAGACTGAGAAAACGAGTTGAATCCAAAAAATTCATACTCCCGACCTCTATCGCTTCTATATCTTTTGATCTTTTTACCAAATTGATTTTCAACTTCAAGAAGGAATTTTTAAAATTTTCCAAAAGCATCACTTTTATTTTTCACCAAGTATACATAAGTGTATTTTGAAAAATCATCAATAAAAGTGATAAAATATCTATTTCCACCATGTGTTAAAATTCTTTCAAATTCACATAAATTAGTGTGAATTAATTTTAGCAATTCAGTATTTCTCATCACACTTTTATGAGGCATTTTAGTTTTTTTTGCTTGATTGCAAACTTCACATTTCTCAAATTTTTTTGTTAGTCTAGGAATTAATCCTAACTACTCATGACTTCCACATATCGGCTATTAATATGACACAGACGAGCATACCAAAAATTCGTAGAAGACAACATGTAAACATAAATATTTGCTTTCTTATTCTTAACATTTAATTTAAACATTCCATTACATGCATATCATTTTTCCATAAATATGCCTTTTTTAGTGATTACATATTTGTTAGATTCAATAGTCTACTTGAAACCAGCTTTGTTCAGCAAATAACTCGACATCAAATTTTTTCTCATGAACGGTGTGTACAACATATCTTTTAAAACAAGCACACGTCCAAAGGTAAATTTTAGCTCAACATCCCCACACTCGAGCACCTTGGCTAAACTAGAGTCACTAAGCATAACATGCATCTCCTCATTAAAAGGAGTAAAATCTTTGAACCAATTTTTATCATAGCGGACATGCCTATTGGCACCAGAGTTTGCCCACCACATTTTCACAAATTGAAGCACAAAAATATCTGTAATCACAGCCACAAATGGCTCCTCGGTAACATTAGCCTGTGGTCGAGATTGTTGTTTTCGAAATTTGCAAGTTCAAGCAATATGCCCACTTTTATCACACACAAAACATGTCACATTTGTCAGATCTTGTGAAAGGGGTTCTTGGTTCCATTTCTTTTGTATCGGGTAATATTTATTTTGTGGCTTTCTAGGCTTTTTATTTTTATTTTTATTTTTCCAGATTTTCTTACTTGGCTTCAAGTGACTACTTTTATTAAATCAACCTTTAGGTAAAGTATTTCCAGAAGTTAAATTTATCTTTGCAGTGGAATGTCGTAAGCGCATCTTGTCCTCGTGCTTCCTCCTTCACCCAAATTTGTGTGATTAGAGTCTCCAAGGACGTCTCTTTTTGCTTGTGACGCATTGACTTTTGAAACTCCCTCCAAGATTATGGTAGTTTGTCAATAATACCTGCCACAACAAGATTGTCTCCAATTTTGATGCCTTCGGATCTAACTTCATCCACTAGCATCTGAAAATCTTGAACTTGCTCCACTGATTTTTCATCTATCATCTGATAGCAAAAAAAAATGACTTGCAGCATATTTTTTAGCGCCTGCCTCTTTAGTGTCATATTTATTCTGCAATGCTTTCCAAATTTTCTTGGCAGTAGTGTAAGTAGTATCATAATAATCATAAAATTTATCCGAAAGACAATTCAAAAGATAATACCGACATTTATACTCATTTGTGTTGTATTTCTCTATTTTTTCAATATGAACGACATACTCCTCGTCGGTCATCTCTTCCGTAGGGACTTTGTTTGGATTTTTCTCGGTCAGGATATAAGCCACCTTGAGAAGACAGAGGTAGAAAAGCACCTTGCCTTTCCATCTCTTGAAATGGGCTCCCTTGAACCGGAAGAGCTTGTTGAGATTGCCGGTATTCTCGTTGGGCTTCTCCAATACTGGCTCTATGGATTTTACTGTTTGAATCTCCTTAAAATTGTTGGTGATAATTACAAATAAAACACCAAAAACTACAAATAATAAAAATTACAATAACTATTGTAAGGGCTGAGGTGTGGAAAATTCACTCTCTTTAAGGAGATTCAAGCCCTCTACGGTTAGGCAAAGCCTCACACCGGTGCAGCAGAAAAAACCTTAATTTGTCGCCCCAAGATACAATAGCCCGACTAAGTCATATAGTTCACCAATACTGCACAATTGGTTGTACCCATAGTTTCGTCACATACACCTTTTGTTTCTTTGCCTGATAATCTCTCAAATAAGAAACTAGCAAACACTTTTTTTTTTGTTTTTTTTAAACTCCAGATTTCTCTCTCCTTTGAGTTAGTTTTTTTGTGTGTAAGCTACAAATAAGAGAGGTGAAAGTTTATGGGAGAGGAAAACTTGGTCACCAAGAAAAAGGGTTAACTTGGAGGGAAAGTATAAGAGAGGGAACTTGGTGAGAAAGAAAAAAAAAACTTAGAGGGAAAGAAAAGAAAATCAAACCTATAACACATTATAATATTAAAATATCTTCTAACATCATCTAATTCAATCAACTCAAACAAGAGAGTATAGTAGTCTAGTATACCACTATATTTCACCAACTTAGCTTGACCTTTTATTTTTGGATGGGATCGTAGTATCGAAATGAATTTCCAGGCAAAGGTATGGAGCAATCACAGCTCCAATCTTAGATGCCTCGAGGGTAAATGAGGATTATAGGGAAATGGGACTTTTGTAGGAGCAGTCAAGCTATTCACACGTTAAAAAAAAATCTAAGTATACATTATTTGTGTTATTGAAATATGAACTTCTAAATAAGTCAATTTTTCATGTTTAAACTTTTGAACAAAAATGAATTATTCAGATATATATTTCGTTCGGATATAAATTTCAATTTTTATTTATTTATTTATTTTTGTTCTAAAGTTTATTTCGGGTTTTGTTCGAAATTTTATATTGAATGACATAAATGGTGTATATTAAGATTTTCTGTGATGTGCAAAAAGAATTTTCCTTATGGAATCATATTTGAAAAGTATGACTAAATTCTTCTAATACAAAACTAATAAGGCTTAATGTTATTTCTTTAAAATAGTAGGATTAGTTGGTTATTTTCTAATTACACCATTTTCTAAATTTTAAAATTATCATTTTATCTCACTACACTTTTCATAATTTCAACTATATCATCATACACCTAATCTCTCATCTTCTTTTTATACCCATTAACATTTCAATCCCTAAGGCCCTGTTTGTTTTGAGTGATAGAGGAGGGGATTGGATAGTAGTGAGGTAGAGTCCATAAGAATCATTTTTGTTTAGAGAAATGACCATGGGCAAATCATTCATAAAAGCAACTCTCATGCAAGGTTGTTTGGTAAAATTTATTTGTGATTTACGCTCCGTTTGTTTGAGCGGAAAATATTTTCTAACGGGAGAAATATTTTTCAATGAAAATATTTTTATATTTGGTAGTGGTGGTAGTAGAACGAAAGTGGAAGTGGAGGTGAAGGTGGAGGTGGAGGTGATGGCATGGTAGTGGGGTGGTGGTGGCAGTGATGGCAACACTGATGGTTACAGTGGTGTGGTAGTGGAGGTTAGAATGGCTGTGGTTAAGGTGGAGGTGAGAATGGTGAATTGTTTTTCATAGAAAGAGAAGTGAGAGACACTTGTTCAAGACACCAACTGAAACATTTGCTTTATAGTATAGATAATATAGATGTTTGAAAAAAATGGAGATGGTAAAGGTACCTTCGTGGTTCCATTGAAGATGACACCACCGATGCGGGCAAGTCTGTGTGTTATGTGTTCTCTGTGTACAAGCTAAAGACAATTAATTTGTGTTGGGCCTCTATGTGCTATGGTGAAGGGGGGTGTATAGTAGGGGAAGAGAGGCATGGGGGAAATGAGCGGGAGAGGGAGGGGAGTTATTCTCTATCTACGTTGGGCCGTGTGAGAAAAGTCTCTTGAATGGGATATTAAGAATTTGCTTGGGAGTTTTCTTGGGTGAATAATTTTCCTGGGAATTTGGCTCCTCTCAATCCAATTGCAAATTAGGGGGTGTTGTTGGTCCATGGTAGGTCTTGTTTTAGATTTATTTTGATGATCTAAATTAACTAATGTATAAAACTTATCAAGTATATTATTACTGTAAAAATTATATTAATCAAATATTGATAGTCACTTAATCAGATCATATTTATATCACCGATAAATATAATTTTTAAAATAAATTATTAATATAAATATAATTTACTTAAATAATTATTAATATTTAATTAACTTATTTTTTTACAAAAATGATATAAACAACCGACTAAACAACGGACAAGGTTGATGTGGTTTTTTTTCCTTTGATGTTGGTGCGTATCATGTTATTTTTGTATGGACCCATATATCGATGTTGATGTATGCTTTTTCTAAAGTCAATTTTAGCCTTCTTATTGATTATTTTCTCATTGGGCTTATAAATTAGCAGGGCTATTAATGGAAATCAAACATGTCATTTTTATCCCTACGTTTTTCATGGTCAGCCAAACTCTTGTATGGGTAATTTTGGAAATTCAAATATAATTAATGACGCCCGGACTTTTTCTTCATCGTTATTTTTTTTTTCTTATGCTTTTCTTTTCTTTTTTTTCCTTTTTTTTTTGGCACTCTACATTCATTTGTCTGTATTTTCGAATGAAATTTGAAATTTTATTTTCAAAATTGCATTGAAGGAGTTGATCTCCTAGAGGGTTGATTTAGAATTTCACCTTCAAAATTGATCAAATGAAATTCAAAACTTTATTTTCAAAATTGAATTGAAGGAGTTGATCTCCGGCAAAGTTCATTTAGAACTTCATCATTAAAATTGATTTGATAAAATTGATCGCATATAGAAGTCCAATGACAATTTGCCCAATAAAATTAAAGTTTCTCCTTTCTCTTCAGATGTCGTGCATAATTTTTATTTATTTACATTTTACTATGTGAAAAAAGGGTTTTTGTTTTTCTAGCATGTCCAACAAACATAAGCCATTAGTTAAAAAACTAATAAAAATAAAAACAACATTGCTGATATTTTTGGGTTGATTGTCATGTGTTGTTGATTCTTAATTTTTTATTTTAGGATGCATGAATTTGAGTTCTGAGTATAAAAAAATTGTATGACTTGTAATTATTTTCCTTGCCTCATATTAAGGGTTGTTTTGAGAATTAAATTTTTTAATAACTTTTTTAATTTTTTATAAAAAATATGTAAAAAAGTAAGAAGAAAAATTAATTTTTTTTTTTAAAGTTGTTCTTATGTTTTGTGAAGTGGGCCTGCTAACAGTTCTATAATTTTTTTATTATTGACTTTAGCTCTTTGATTGAATTGAAAAATATACCATTGGGTATGAAAAAAAGTTCAATAAACCTCGACAATTTTTTAAGATTAAATTCTGAAGGTTCATTTGAACTTTTAAAGGTCCAATCTCTTCTTTTTGTTGGATTTATTTGTGTATTTTAAAAAAAAAAAAATCAATAGATTGGGTTTTATTTGGTTTGGAAATGACTTTTTGAATGGCAACGAGCATCTAGGCTTGGGTATCCATTTCTTCTTGCACTGCTTATGAGTGCATGAACCTAGGTAGTGGTAGATTTTTTTGTAGGCTAACATTAAACTTTCTCTATCTATATCTCACAGAAATAATGGGTTTTGTACATAGACTGGGGTAGTTTGTTGAAAATCATAAGATCAAAAGGATCAAGGTGGTTACATAATAATTTTTGACTTTCAAAATTATTGGACCAACAAATTGAAGGTAACTAAATAATTAGCAGAAATATTATAAATAAAATTAAAAAACAATATGATATAAGCAGAAAATAAATTAGAGTAAAAAAAAATAGATATGAGAGTTTAGAAGTCGCGTTGTCACTATTTTAAAAATATTTTCCTCCTCTCGTGAAAATAAAACTCAGTTTGTTCAAAGTGTCCTTTATTTAGTGTTCACAACTACCAAGAGACTTAAATCAAGTCACAAATGCAAATCGGATTGGGTCGGGTGGTCTTTCATCTGACATTCATCCGCTTAATTAGTGGATGCAAATGTTGAAAAAATAATGATTTTTTGGTGACTTTAATGCAATATTAAAGTGGGTGCCAATCCTCAATTGAGATGGAGTAAAGTGAGTTTAAATTTTTTGTAGTGAGATCTTTACACCACAAAAAAAAAAAAAAAAAAAAAGGGACCAAAAACTTGTGCTTGGTTACCAGTTTTCCAAAACACTTTTCAAAAAATTCTACTTTCTTATTTTTCGTATTTTTTTTTTGTTTTTACTGAATTTTTTTAATATTTTAAGCAATTTTTTTACTTTTTAAACACACCTAACATAAATACACCTAAAAAGTAAAAAAATTATATAAAAAAAATCTTTTAAAAATTCACTAAATACCAAAAATACAAAAAAAATTACAAAAATTCAGTACATTTTTTGTATTTCTATGTATTTATTAATTTTTTAAAATATTTTTTTCACAAATTTTTTACTTTTTAGATACCTCTAAATAAGGTGCATCTAAAAAAGTAAAAAAAATGTTTAAAATTTAAAAAATATTCACTAAAAACAAAAGAATACGAAAACCAAAAAACTCAGTTTTCAAAAAACTTAATCTAGAAAACTCAAACCAAACGCACTAATTAAGATTTGAATGAGAAATTGACACATTAAGTTGGCCTCATGAAAGAGGTGTTGGGAAAACTGTAAAACCTTGTATCTCACATTGATTGTAGAGGAGAGCATTGATGGATATTTGAATCCCATTTTTTTTCTAAGGGTGTGAGCCCTTTGGGGCATCCAAATTTTCCGAAGGAAATGAGTTATGAATGCTTCAAGAAAGGACTTAGGCCAAGACTATGGTCCAAGTTGGTTATGCAAAAATTGGCACGCTTGTGCAGCCCGCCTGACTGGACCTGGCCTAGCCTGTGGTCCGTGATCCGTAGGCTGTGGATCGTGAGGCTTGAGGCTTGAGGCTTGAGGCTTGAATGTGGGGTTTGGGCTTAGCTCACCCATCTTAATCTTTCTGGGCCAAGCCAGATCTGTGGGCTGCAGGAATATATACACAAAATCGATCTGTGTATATAGAGTTAGTAACCCCTTTATTCATGATGGGTTTAATCCATCAGTTTTGCAGGTTAGTATAGAATTGATTTCTGCATTTGTGATGGGCCTTAATGGCTAGAGCCTCTTCCTCTCTTCCTCCATGTGTATAAAAGGAGACCCTTCTCCATCATTCTGATTACCAGAAAATTTGCTCTCTTTGCCTTCCAGAAATTTTCCTCTAGTTTTATATTCTTCCTAGTAAGAGAATTCTTCCACAATTCTGTTTGCCGAAGCTACTCAGTCGGTGCATTGCTGTAGCTGGTCCAACTGTCGTATCCTAGGAGACAGACGTCGAACAACCTCCAGCACCCAACCGGTGAGGCGACGAATCTGTTTTAAGGACATTGTCTAGTGCAAGCTTTGGTTTGCTTTCCTTTTGCTATTCTAATTTATTATGTATTTCTGTTCAACTTGTAATTTTGAAGCATGGTTCTTGTTTTGAATTGTTAATTATGGATCTATTTGTTTTAATTAATCACACAATTTATACTACAAACTTAAAACAGATTATATATTTTTCTATGAAATTGATCGAATAAATTCATATAGGCAATCAGATTAGCTTTGTATACTTCTACTAGACACTGTTACAGAATTGCTCACTACTTTAATGATACAAAACATGAAAATGCATGTTTAGAGATTCAATTGATTTATATGAATAGGCTACTGTTCCATTTTATGTAAATTAATTGCAGATTCATAATTCTGCTTATATGCATGCACATAGAAATATTTTCATGCATTCTTGCACTGATTCATCCTTATGAGTAAATTTTCATTTGCTAGTAAACAGATTCATGAGTGTCATACAGTGACTTATTGCATGCTACTATTTTCATTGTATGCACAGTTTGCATAGTAGTTGTTTATTATTATTAGTGTATGAATATAAATTATTAATTCATATTGAACCGGAACTGGTTAAAAAATAAATAAATAAATTGAATTGCCCACTGGTTTTTCTGAAATTGCTTGATTGTAAATTAAGATATGTAAAGTTAAGTTTTACGTTTTCTAGTTCATTCGAATGCGTTTTATTTCAGACCTCTAATATAATTTCATGAGCATGCTTTTTATATCCCACCACGATTTGTATGCTTCTTTATTTTATAGTTTCATAACATAATTTGCATGTTCAAAATTTTCTAGATTTTAATTTTTGTTACGTGCATATTGTTTCTAAAGTTATGTGTATGATCTTATTTACATGTTAATTTCTAGAAACATTCGCATGTGTATTACATGGTTATTGTTTTGTATAAATTCATATGTAACTCATGGCTAGAATTTTAATTATTTAGGAGGTAGAAGGCTTTGTAATTTGTGTAATAATTATTTATATATAACTATTGGCTATTGATTTTTAATTTAATTCCTAGAGTTATAGATTGATTGTTTAACTCATCTAGCATTTTAATTGATTAGTTAATTTTATTATTAAATAGTTTGCTTGACTATTATTAAATAGTTTTCAAGTAATTTATTATATTTACAATTTCTTTAGATTGGTTGGTGTGTAGTTTCTTGTGTTTTTCTGCTAACTTTCTTTACAAGAATACCTATGTGAAAGGGATTGTAAAAACAAATACAAAATCAAATGAATAGTATTTAGGATGTCAAAACAAAAATGTTTGGACTACTAACCTTTGTGTTGAACAAGAATACCTAAGCGTGGAAATAAATTTTTGGACTAATTGAAATCCTTATGGATTGGTTACTGTCTTTATCATTTAAGCAATTTATTTTATTTTATTTTATTTTTTTTATTTGGCAGTGGTTAGTTGCCATTTTTTTTAAGCAAGGTTGTTTGCTTGACATGTTGGAAGCATTTTATTTGCTTGTATTGTTGTAGCAATTTTTTACATTGTTTGTAATTTGGTTCGCAATTTTTAAATTTGCATGCAAGTTTGGAACTTGATTTGGTTTTAACCTAGTTCATCCCTTGGAAAACTTAATTTGGAAAATTGTTTCCCATGGACTAGGAGTTAACATGCTCTTGAAAGTTTTGTCAAAAGATTAATTGGGTTTTAAGTGGAACTGATGCGATCCCTCCAGTCTTCCTAGGAACATTCATGACCATATTCAATTCTAGGTTAAGTGGTGAGACTAGTTTTAAATTAAATTTCCAACTGTGGGATTTTCTAGTGTATAAATCGACTTTTCGTGCCCCCTTTCAGAAGACGAATAAGCCCTACAGTATCGGATTCCCGCGGTTCTGAATCTAATTTTACAAGTGCAATGCAAAATAGATAATCACCAAAGAGTCCAAATCCTTCAAATCATTTTGGAAAATTGATTTTGAATCAAATTGCCAAAAATAGACTGATTTGCCAGATACAAAGTCGCCACCTAAATATTTTTGAGAAATTTAGGAAACCCATGACTCATTCCAAAGGCCACGTGCCCGTAATCACCAAGATTGTCTTGGTTCGAGAGCTTAGGTACGAGAGGGGAAGGTCATGAATTGAGCACCCCCACTCGCCCGATCAAAGATCAGCCTCTACTAATCATGATATAAATCTTATTTACATTATATGCTCTTGTTTTGGTTTATTAGGCTAGCATTACTATGTGATGCGCACATAAGTATAGACTAATTTGCAATAATTGAAACACTTGATCTTATGTTTGTTTCGAAAATTGTTTCAAATATGTACCACTTGAAAAATTGATTGCATATGTACATTACTCAAATTATTCCAATTCAAGCAAATAGCCTTCATTCACAGGCATTCAACCAATTTATCAATTAAGCACTTAGCCTCATAGTAAGCATGCTAGACACAGCAACAATCACACACATACGATATACTAAAGCAAGTAAAGGCTCACCTAGTACTCCAAGCCAATAAAATGAAAGAGTTACAAAAATGCATGATCCTAACTATGCAATATGACTAATGCAACACATGCAATATACAATTAATAGGCTCAGTTACTAATATGGTATATGAATCAATTTGATAGCATGCGGTCTAAGCACGTATTCAAAGAATATTAAACTAACAATGCAAGTTAGAATGATGAACCGAGCCTCGGTGAATGCAATACAAGTGGATGCAAACATGAGTTATGCTAAACAAAATATGATACTCTAATTTAACCATCGTAAGCAGTTAAATAACATGGAGAAAGACGTGGGGTTGGAAGACATACACATTATTACAATATTGCGCCCTCACACACGAAGGTCCGAATGAACTAACTAGCTAACTAATTGAAGCTAAACTAATTAAACTACATAACTAATTATTACAAACCGAATTAATTAACGGATGAACTAATTAATTAACTAATCCAGCTAATTAAAATAATTACAACACGAGATGAATTAGCCATTCTAACTAATTAATTACAAAGCTACTATTTTAAGCACAACACGGATCCCGAGGATCGATGGAGGGCTCGTGCATGAATGCGGTTTCTACCCGAAAAAACCATTGTTTCTGCTACTGAATGCCTCTGTTGCACAATAGAACATTTGTGCTGATTTTCACCTCCAAACCAACTATGTTCTGCTTCAAGAGGACACTGCTTGATTTTGCACTGGTGGCTAGCAGAGGGCCTGCCGCCCACTGATGATGGCCTGCTGACCATTGCTGACAGAACTTTCCTATTGCAACAAAGAGTAAACATAGTAGAGACAGTGTATTCTCAAGGGTTTATTTGCACAATTTACCCCTCCTTATCATTTGAACAGCTCAAAGGAGTAGTAAAACTTTATTCACAAACCATCAATCTATGCAATTTCATTACATGATGGCTTATGAACCAAAGTGTGCAAGTTCATTGAATGCAACAAAACAAGACTCTCAAAACCACCTCCCTATCATGAAAGATCAAGGGAAGTAGTTGACAATGAATCTTGAACCGTTTTCATCACAAATGAGTATGAAACGACTCAAGACTCAAGGGTTCAATTAACGTTCGATTGAATCCAAACTAAATTATTATCTTGCACCTTTTTTAGCCTCAATTTTAGTACTTCATTTTAGATTACCATCCATTCTTTAGTTAATTAAGTCCAAAGGTGAATTTAAGTCCTCTAATGGAAAGAGGGCTCAAACCAAGCGTTGCTTTGGGTATAAAAGAGACATCATACCATTGGTAATGAACCCCCAAAGGGATTAAACCATTAAGCATGACATCTCAATCTCATGCTTAAACAAACAAGTAGTTTGAAACCACTTTCAAAGCAAAACAAAAGCCAAGAAAGGAGAGAGGTTGTAGAGGTGATTAAGAGTGATCACAAGTATGGAAAACCATAAATAAATTCAATCAACTCAAATAAAATGGTGTCTAATGCCTAAAACATCAAACTCATGAGGACAATTACACTATAAGCATGCAAAATAAAGCTCAAATGCAATAAACACTTAGAAAAAGTCCTAAAAGAGTCCTAAATTAGTCCTAAAACATGCTGGAATTAAGACAAAGTAGCTAGAATAATAAGCTAAAACATGGATCATGCTAGGCTAGTAAGCAAAACACAAGGAGGAGAGGCTAACCCCTCCAATTTTAGACTTCAAAACATGATTTTAGCCACTGAAATAACTCTGAAAATCAGTGATTAAAAGCTCAAAAAAAAGATAGTGTAAGGGTGGGAAACACAAGGGTAAAGACCTTAAGAGCAAGGTATAAAGAAGGGTGAACCACCCCTTAACCTTTATTAGCCTTAAAACCCAAGTTTCAGCCAAAAATACAGAGTTTTTACAGCACAAAAACAGTTGGAAAATAGTAAGAAAAAGAGTAAATACAACAAGTAAAGAGACAAAACTTTATACCTCTTGAAGAGGAGATCACTTTCAAGCAATAAAACAAGGCAAACATACCCTCAAGAGCTTAAACAAGGCTCAAAGATACCTCAACACAAAGATGAAGAGGTTTGGTTAAGAGTGTATAGGCAAAGGTGAAGAGTGTATAGGCAAAGGTTAAGAAATTTGCAAAAGAGAGAATTGTAGAGAGAGAGAAAATTTTTTGTTTTGCTCCAAAATTTTTCTAACCTCTAAAGCAAGAGGCGAGGTCCTCTATATATAGAAAACATGAACCTCCCACAGAAACATCTAACCATATACGTGGGAGTAGATGCAAGCATCTGTGCAAACAGCTGGCACAATTGTCACAAAATATCTACAAAACACATTGGTGGCCGGTAGGCCATCACTGGTGGCCGACAAGCCATATCAATGGCCGACAACAAGGAGCAATGGTCGGCAACCCATATCAGTGGCCGGCAGGCCACCAAAGGTTGCAGGATTTAAAATCCAAGGTTTGGGTCCAAAATAAAGGCAATAGGACTGTAAGGTTTGAAAGGCTCAAAGTTGTGACATTCCGCTGAGGACTTCGAGCACTTGACCAGCATATACACTCATCATCGGGTGTGCAAGAGATAACGTCCAAGTCTTAAGGGTCGTAAAAAACGAGGTGCTTACATAGTGCTAAGTTTAATTTCTAGAAACACAGAAAGTGAAATTCTGTTGTATTTTTTCAGAAATGACAACTGTCACTGATGCTGCTGCTGCTAATGTTGGTGGGGATCAAAACCCCGGGATAACTGGCTTACCAACCCGCACTGTTGTGACTTGTGTGGTCAACCTGGCTGTTTTGACCTCTGTGGTCAACCTTGTTGTTACTTCTACTGTTCCGAGAGGCCCACTCAACCATCACGAGCGCCCAAAGAAGTTCACGGGAGTGAATTCAAGAGGTGACAACAGAAGATGCTGTTTTACCTGACTACTGTATGCCTTACGAGGTTTTTGGGTGAGGATCCACCAGCCGTGGAGGAGAATATGCAAGACAAACGGAAGCTCATGGCTCTAGATGCTTGGAAGCAGTGAGACTTCCTTTACTGGAACTATATTCTGAATGGCTTGGCAGATTCACTTTTCAACGTGTTTTATGCCAAGAAATTGACAAAGGAGCTGTGGGATGCTTTGGACAAGAAGTACAAGACTGAGGATGCTGGGGCAAAGAATTTTGTCATTGGCCGGTTTCTGGACTTCAAGATGGTGGACTCAAAAACCGTCATCAGTCAACTCCAAGAGTTCCAAGTAATTCTGCATGAGATTCATGCAGAGGGAATGTTACTGAGTGAATCATTCCAGGCAGCTGCACTGATTGAGAAACTATCTAACGGCTGGAAAGACTTCAAGAACTACTTGAAGCACAAATGAAAGGAGATGACAGTCAGAGAGCTCATTGTCAGGCTCCGGATTGAGGAAGACAACAGGAGGAAATGGAGAAATACCTCCACTGTGAATGTGAAGCCCCAAAATTTGAGGACATCAATATAAGGTTTAAAACTTAAAATCAATTTTCTTAATTAAGAACTTTTAATCATTGTTAGCACCATGTTTACTATCATCCATTAATTAATAACACAGAAATTAAAAATTCTCAACTTACAACTCCAATCAAACTCAAAGCTTAGTCTTAGTACATGAAAAAAAAAAAAAAAAAAAAACTTGAGAAAAACTAGAAAACTCAGAAAAATGGTTCATGGAACTTAAGCACACTTCAAGCTAATCAAGGATGAATGTTGCCTTCCAAGACCTCGGTGTTTCCTTCGGTTTCTTCGGTACCTGGCATAAAACGTCAGGGCAACGGGAATGCCAATAAGGGACGAGCTCAACAAGATACTATAACCCGAAAATACCCACCTCGATAATAATACTTACAATTAATGAATACTGTGTGGTAACAGAATAACAAACAACATTTAATAAGCCTAACATGAATACTATCAGTTGAAATAATAACAATAGATAATAAGAACAATGGCAAGTGGAAGCAATATTTCATCATAAGGAAAAATGTCAACTTTTCTTTTAAATTCACATAGATTTAGTTTATCAAGTAAGTTTAAGTAACTCCATGTGGAGCACTATTTCCACTCAACCGCTAAGCAATGGCCATGGGCAATTCTGACTCCCCTTTGGTCAAATATTTAAATGTTACTTGTTGTAGGTACCAATGATGCCCACGCACCAAGGATATGTACCCGAGTCATGACATCACAGTCTGCCCAAAGGATGGCCTGGTTAGTGACTCTGAGGTAGCCTTTTCCTCATGGCTGGACTACAAAGAATAGAGGGAAAAGCCGAGGAGATGCAAAAAGATGGAGGATGGTTAAGAGACTCAACATCACCCAAGATATGCTAGTATAGGTCAATTCCTCTAGAAAAGCAAAAGATACAATGCCAGAAGTCCATAAAAAAAAATAATTACTAAGGTGGAAGACTCCAATATTTGCTAATCCAAGAGTGTGTACAGAATGAAACATATTATTCAAAAAACTCACACTCTAAAATGAGTAATGACCACAGAAAGCACACATATATTAACATGTAATGGATATTTTTATCAATTCCAATATGCAACAAGGACCACTAAAAAATTTCAAGCTTGCAAAACCATATTAAGAAAATCTTTTTGGGATTTTTTTTTCTTAAAAAAAGCAAGACAAAAAAATAAACAAGCACACATTTTTTATTTTTTATTTTTCATTAAAAACAACACACAAAAATCCAAAAGCTAAAACAAATAAAAAAATTAACACAAGTCAAGTTTTCTCACCCAAACTACTTTAGTACGAACAAAGTTGTGAGAATTGCAGTTCTTGGGTAGTGTCTTGACGTTGTGGTTCCTTTCCCCTGCAATGGGAACCCGTCTGGACTTGGCTTCTAACTTCCAATTTTTAGGTCGAAGCAAATACACTCTCCTATGCAACTTATAACAATAAGGGTGAATATGACCTTGCATACCACAATGATGACAAATAAAAACAGGGTGTACAGGGTGTACCTTCTTTTCTTTTACCTTACCAACTCTAGGAAGTTTGAGAAGTCCATCCTTATGTTGAATTTTTTGTTCCCCCTTTCCTTGAGTTCTTGTATCATGAGACGTGGAAGCACTCTGTTTTAGCTCTTTCTTACCACCAAACCCAATGCCACTCTTGTCAGAACAAATTTGTTGAGACCCAATGATATTATCCAAAGTCTTTGATCCTTTGTTCCAAAGACCAATGGTAGCCATAGCACACTTGAGTTCTTCCTCTTTCTTGATGATTAGTTCTTCCAAAGCAACTTGAGACATCTCGAGAGTTTCAATTTTTTCTTCATATGTTGCATAGATTTGCTGTAGCTCATTCATCTCTGTCTCACAAGTCAAGAGTTTTGCACAAGAGCTTATCGATCATTAGAAATCTTGATGGCATCATTCCTAGCCTCGGAAATCTCTTCCTTTAGTTTGACATTCTCACTTTCACATGCTTTGAGTTTCATAGTGAGTTGGTCATTCAATTTGGATAACTTAAGAGATTCCTTATACAACTTTTCATAAGCTTGCTCAAGCTCTTCATCATCACTTCCCGAGGATTCATCATCAGTGGCAGTCTCAACCGGGCTCTTCGGATACTCTGTTCGTCCTTCAGTTTCGGAAGCCGCCATGAAAGTAAGAAATTATTTATGTCCCTCTTTGCCTTGATCTTCATTGTCACTTTCATCTTTATCAGATTCTGATTCATCATCCCAAGTGATGGCGAGGGCTTTCTTCTTCCTCAAACGAGTGGGGCATTCTGAAGCAAAGTGGCCAAATCCTTGACATTCATAGCATTGGACTCTTTCAGAGTTCCCTTGTATCTTTCCTTTCTCCTTCTTGGCTATAGAATTGATTTTGAGTTTATCTTTGCCTTTGGATTTACGAGTATGTGTAGATTCCAAAAGATTAGGATTCTTTTTCAAAAAAGATTTTTTAAATTATTTAACAAAAGTAGCCGTAATCTTGGAATCTATCTCACAAACCTCATCAGAATCCTCTCCAACTCTATGAGTACTACTAAAATCAATATCTTTTTGTTTTTTTTTGAAATTCCTATGTGCCTCATAAGTTTGGAGATTTCCAACCAACTGATCCAGCTTGAGGTTGTCAACATCTTGAGCCTCCTCAATAGCCGTAACCTTTGGTTGGAACCGATCGGGCAAGGATCTCAAAATTTTTCCCATAACTTTGGATTCTGGTATTTTTTCATCTAAATTGAAGCTGGAATTTACAATGTCTCTCAACTTCGCATAAAATTCATCAAAGGTCTCACTATCTTTCATTGAAAGGTTTTCGAAACTAGACGTGAGCCTTTGAAGTTTTGAGCGTTTAACAGAATGAGTGCCCTCATGAATAGTTTGTAAGATATCCCAAGCCTCTTTTGCGACTTCACAATTACAAATACGACTAAACTCTTCAGGTGTGACAGCGCAAAAAAGAGAATTGATAGCTTTACTATTCCAGCTACTATTTTGGTAATCAATTGTGTCCCACTTTTCAATTGGTTTGGGGAAAGTTACTCCATCAACGGTAATTGTTGGTTCGGTCCACCCATTCATGACATATTGCCAAACTTTTTCATCTATTGATTTCAAAAACGATCTCATCCGAGCTTTCCAAAAAGAATAATTGGATCCGTCAAGTAAGGGTGGTCGAACCATAGAATTTCCCTCACGAATTGAATCTATTATCACAAATCAAACAAGATCTCGCTCAAAAGTTTTAAAAAACAAACGAGCAACCCGCTCTGATACCAATTGAAAAATCTAGAAATCCCCTAGATGTTGATTTATGATTATGTATCAATTTTAAGTAGTAAACAACAATCCCAATCAAACAATCAAGACAAATCGACACAACGATTTTACGTGGAAAACCACAATTGGACACCTCCAATTGTGATAAAAAAAATAACGGGCAACAGCCACAAAACAATCCACTAAGAAGATATAAAGGAATTAAACAGGTATACTCTCAATTACCTAGCGAATCCACGCCCGAATTGAACCAACCTCTATGTGTCTCTTCCAACCCCGTCTTCACCTCGGAATTGTCTTGACGATGAGCCACTCCGAAATCCACCAAAGCTTCAGGCTCGAATTCTTCAGAATCCATCGAAGAACAACTCTTTTTTTTGTGTAGAATAAACAAACAAACCTTTGATGTATGCTTCTTAAACCATGAGTTGAATACTCAATGAAAACATCAAAGAAAACTAGCAAAATATCCCCAGATATAAACTTTAGAACCCAAAAAGAAGATCTGGAGGACTTGTCCAAGTTTTGGAAGAAACCCAACTACTTATAGAAAACCAAAGTAATCCTAGTTTTGGAAGAAAACCAATTCCTTATAGAAATCTAAAGTAATCCTGGATTTGAAGAAAACCAATTCTTTATAGAAATCCAAAGTAATCCTGGATTTGAAGAAAACCAATTCCTTATAGAAATCTGTGTTCGCGCGGTCCGCTCGAGTGTGGGAATTCCCGCTCGAGCGGAGGCTTCAAAATTGTGTGATTCATATAGGCTTCACGCTCAAGCGGAAGTTTCCACGCTCGAGTTTCGAGTCACACCATCCAGTACTTTTTCAGGAGAAACAGAGATGCTGTGAGCTTGCAATCCCCGCTCAAGCGTCACTTTCCTCGCTCGAACGGGACAACCAAAATTGGAAAATTTGGAAAACTAGATCCTGTTACAACCTCTCGGTTTAGATCCATGGAAATTGACAAAGGCACGATTCGGGTTGGATTCGCATCTAAAAAAACTCATAGCCTCACTGAAATAAAAGGTGCGAAAACAAATACAACTGAAAGGAGTTATGTCAAATGGGGTTGCCAAGAATAAAACCTAACACAAACGAAGTTCAATCATTACAATATTTAACTGGTGCTAGTTTATTGAGTTAGGAAAATATTTTGAGAAGAATACCAAGGCTAAAAATGATTTTAAAATAGAGAAATAAAATTTGGAAGAAATCTGGTTTCTGGGACAGTGAGTTACAGTAACTTCTAGCACAGGTGATCTGTGTTTGAAAAATAAAAAGGGGCCTCAAATGGTGTCAAAAATAGGTATGGTCAAAGCGGCTTACTAGAAATTTGAGTTTAGAACATATTTCCAAAAGAGTTTGAAGACTGAAAACCAATGGAAGATAGTCAAATAATTTTTCTAAGAAAATTGGACAAATTTTGTCACATTTTAGTAAAACTACAATTTCTCCTTTTAGACTTATCCATTTTTTTGTGAATTGGCGGAAGATGAAAGATAACTCTTATATCTAACTATCCCAAGTGGTCGTGTAGAAAAATAGCATTTACAGAGAAAATGGGATCTATTTGAAGTCACTGTTTCTGCTGTGTTGTGAACAACACTTAGGACAAATATTTATTTCGGCAAGAAAATCGTGTCCAATGATTTTATAAAAATTTACACATTATATGGAACACCTATATATACTCTCAGTACCAACAGATTTTTGACACAAGTTATTTTCAATTTATTAAAGCATTTTACCTCTGATAAAATCTGAAACAGTGAAGAAAATATAAGTTTCGACTAAAAATGAACCAACCTTATCTCATTTTACCCCCATGCAAGATTATTTCAAACAATGGAAAATATTTGAACACATAAGAAGATAAAATCAGTAGCTAAACCATCTAATATATGCTTGCAAGAAGGAATAGAAATCACATAATCAAGAAATTATTATTTTATCAAAATGTAAACGTGCATTGAGCTATTCTTGCTATGTGTGTATTAACAATGCACACTGTTGCATATTTTTAATATATAGATTTAGTTAAAAAAAAATTTCCAAGGGAGGATAAAGGTTGAGTATTCCTACCTCAAGACCTTTTACAAACTATTCTGAAGATTAGTTTTGAAATGGTGACCACAAAGCACCCTCTCCTCTTTCTCTCTTTTTCTTCTCTCTTTTTCTTTTTCCTCAACTGTGTGGATATAAATGAAAGGGCTGAAATAGTGTTCTATTTGTAAGAGTTTGGAGGCAAATTTTTATTTTTTTATTTTTTTCTTTTCTTCTTGACTTGGGAACATACCTACAATGTATAGGCCTAGGGTGTGGTTGTATGCATGTCTTAGCATGCTTGCTCTCAGCAGCCTCCTTCCTTGGAAAGGAAGGGTGGCCGAATTCCTCTGCCCAAAAAGAAAAAAAAAATCTAATCTAATTTCATTTTATTTTTTTTAGTGTGTGTACAAAAATAAAAATCAATGAATATATATAACCTAGTCACTAGATATTTTTCTCCCTACTATCCTATGATTAATTTAGTTACTATTTATTTAACTCATTTAGTTTCCACAACTGTATTTAGATACAAAAATTTAAACACAAAAAGATAAATAATTTTATTTAAAGGAATTTAATATTGGCATTAATTAGGATGCTATTAACATTATAATTTAATAATTTAATAATCACTATTAATTGACTTAATATTGTTATTAACAAACTAATTAGTTGTCCAAAAATTCAGGTTCTTACAGTGAAAGCAAACGTGGTTGAGCATGGCCAGTCCTCAAGGGTAAAGAAAAAGCCATCGATAGGCAAAAACTGAAGCTGGGGGCAAGAGGTGGTGTCTCCGAAAGGCTAGTCTACAAGTCGTAGGAACCTACTTTTAGGTTCAATGGAAGTGCTTCAATTGTGGAAACGATGGGCATCGGGTGGTTGATTGTTGCAAAAAAAAAAAAAGAAGCCTTACAACAAGTACCCTCCACAGAACAAGAATCGTGTCCATATGGCTAAAATAAAGGATCTATCACAAGATATGGGCGACATACATCTAGCAACTGTCATCTTCGAAGTGAACATGGTGGGGTCCAACCCGAAGGAGTGGTGGGTGGACACTAGGGCCACTCACCATATCTGTGCGGAGAAGAAGATGTTCACAACTTTTGAACCGGTTTCAAATGGTAAGAAGTTGTTAACGATGTCCTTTTTGTGTCGGACATTCGTAAGAACCTTGTCTTGGGGTCGCTCTTAAGTAAGCATAGCTTCCACATGGTGTTTGAGTCAAATAAGGTCGTGTTGACCAGGAGCGGGGTCTATGTGGGAAAGTGATATATGTCGAGTGGTATGTTTAAGCTCAATGTAATGACTCTTGTCCCTAAAATTAATGAGAAAGCTTCTTCTTCTACTTATATGCTTGAGTCCCCTAATTTATGGCATGGTAGACTGAGTCATGTAAAATTTGACTCTTTATATAGATTAAATTTTGGCAGTAAAGCATTGGGGAGTAAGTGGATCTTTATAAGAAAGATGAAAGCGGATAGGTCAATTGAAAAGTATAAAGCTAGGTTAGTTATCAAAGGATACAAGCAGCGAGAAGGCCTGGATTACTTTGATACATATTCACCTGTGACAAGGATTACATCCATTCACATGGTGATTGCGATAGCCGCTTTACGTAGTCTGGAGATACATCAAATGGATGTAAAGACAACTTTCTTAAATGGAGATTTAGATAAAGAAATCTACATGGAACAACCCGAAGGGGTTTTCAGCTCTAAGGCAAAATAAAAAAGTCTGTAAGCTTGTCAAGTCATTATATGGTTTGAAGCAAGCTCCTAAACAATGGGATGAGAAGTTTGACAACGCTATGTTGTCAAATGGATTTAGAATCAATGAGTGTGACAAGTGCGTATATGTTAAAGACACTGACAGAGGTTATGTCATTTTGTGTCTATACGTAGATGACATACTCATTGTTGGTAGTAATGATGATATGATTAGAACTACCAAGAGATTATTAAACTCTAAGTTTGACATGAAAGATATAGGCCTTGTAAATGTCATTCTAGGTATTAAGATTACCAGAACATTTAGTGGTATTGTACTTTCTCAATTTCACTATATTGAGAAAATACTTGAGAAATTTGGTAAATCAGATACAAGTGTGTCTAAGACACCGGTAGACTTGAGTCTACATTTGACCAAGAATAATGGTGAGAGTGTCTCTCAGTTAGAATATTCTCAGGTCATTGGAAGTTTGATGTATCTGATGAGTTGTACAAGGCCTTATATAGCCTACTCGGTTAGCAAGCTTAGCAGATACACGAGTAATCCGAATACTAATCATTGGAGGGGCATTATGTGGGTGTTAGGTTATCTACGTTACAATTGGGCTTATAGGCTGCATTATAGTAGATACCCAGTGGTACTAGAAGGGTATAGTGACGCTAATTGGATATTTGATATAAAAGACTCCAAATCTACTAGTGGCTATGTGTTTACCCTCGAAGGGGTAACTGTGTCTTGGACATCTTCCAAACAAACATGTATATCAAGATCAACGATGGAATATGAGTTTATTGCTTTGGATAAAGCAACTGAAGAAGCTGAATGGCTTCGCCAGTTTGTTGAGGATATTCCACGTTGGTCAAAACTTATGTTAACCATTTGTATTCATTGTGACAGCCAATCGGTTATTAAACGGGCACAGAGTAATATGTATAATGGAAAGTCTAGATATATTCGTCGTAGATATAATTCCATACGACAATTACTCTCAAATGGAGTTGTCACTTTAAACTCTGTAAAGTCTAAGGACAACATTATGGATCTGCTAACCAAAGGGTTAAATTGAGTGTTAATAGAGAAGTCGTAAGAAGGAATGGGGTTAAAGCCTTTAGTATAAGGTGTTACCGGAATGGAAACCCAACTTAGTTGACTTGAGATCCCAAGATCTAGGTTCAATGGGACAACCGAATTGCGTGTAACGATGGTATGCCACTGAGGAGGTTAAACCTCCAGCCATTCCTTTTATCAATGATACTTGCAAGTATAGAGGTTAAGCTGAGCTTTTAATGACTCTAGTGTGTTGAGTTGTTGAGCTGAGTATAGCAGGATACTCAAGTAGAGTCACCTGTGTGAGTGTGAAGTGGGGCCGCTTCTACAAGAATTGATAGGGCCTAATTCTTTAAACCTCTCACTGAACCAGGCTAGTGTTCCAGGGCCAAACCGAACACAACAGTGAGAACAGAATGATGGTTGGAGTAATTCCTGTGTGAGATCTGTTGTCTTGGTTTACATAAATGGCAAAATAGTTCAAGACTTCATATTCATTGAACAACCAGTAAATCTGATAGACTTCGCTAGGAGGGGTTCAAAGCCAAAAGCTACCCTTTCCAGTGCTGAGGTTATTTTGTTGCTTAACAACAAGTCTTTGTTGTTAAGCGTTGTCCATTTGTTATGATTCAGTCAATTTTTATTCATGTAGAGAATTGTTGGGAAAATAATGATTTTTTTGATGACTTTAATGCAATATTAAAGTGGGTGTCAATCCTCAATTGAGGTGGAGTAAAGTGGGTTTAGTTTCTTTGTAGTGAGATCTTTACACCACAAAAAGAATTACCAAAACCCATTAAGATTTGAATGAAAAATTGACTCATTAAGTTGGCCTCATGAAAGAGGTGTTGGAAAAGGTGTAGAATCTTATATCTCACATTGATTGTAGAGGAGAGCATTGATGAGTATTTGAATCCAATTTTTTTTCTAAAGGTGTGAGCCCTTTGGGGTATCCAAATTTTCTAAAGGAAGAGAGTTATGAATACTTCAAGTTGGCTATGCAAAAAATGCCGCACACGTGCAGCTCGCCTGGATAGGGCCGGGGCGGGGTCCATGGTCCGTGATCCGTGGTTCTTGAATCTTGGGACTTGGGACTTGGGCTTGAGGCTTGCTGGAATGGATTGAGTGTAGGCATTGGGCTTGGCCCATCCATTTTAATCTTTTTGGGCCAAGCCAAATCTGTGGGCTACAGGAATATACACACAAAACCTATATGTACAATAGAGCTAGTAACTCCTCTATTCATGATGGATTTAATCCATCAGTTTTGCAGGTTAATACATAATTGATTTTTGCATTTGTGTTGGGCCTTGATGGCTGGAGCCTCTTCCTCTCTCCCTCCAAGTGTATAAAAGGAGACCTTTCTCCTTCATTCTGATTACCAAAAAATTTGCTCTCATTGCCTTCTAGAAATTTTCCTCCAAATTTATATTCTTCCTAGTAAAAGAGTGCTTCCATAGTTCTGTTCGCCAAAGCTACTCAGTCGATGCATTACTGTAGCTAGTCCAACCGTTATATCTTGGGAGACAGACGTCGAACAACCTCCAGCACCAAACTAGTGAGGTGGCGAATTAATGCAAACTTCGGTTTGCTTTCTTTTTGCCATTTTAGTTTATTGTATATTTCTGTTCAACTTGTAATTTGCAGCATGGTTCTTGTTCTGAATTGTTAATTATGGATCGATTTGTTTTAATTAATCACACAATTTATACAACAACAAATTGAGCGGACCATACGTGTTGGCGGGTGTATGTGGATTAATTTACCAATTTAGACTTTACTATTTTAAGTTTTTTTTTGAATTATTTTAGAGTAATTTTTTTATAATTTTGGACCAATTTGAGTCAAAAATTTTTTTACAATTAAAATAAAGGTTAAACTTTCATATTTCATAAGTAGTTAATATTATTACCAAATAAAATTTCATTTTTTTAACAGACAAAGGATGAAAATGTAGCATCATTTTCTTAAAGGGGTTGGCAGATCGAGTCAGGTAGTTTCTTATCCGCCATCTGTCCAAACATAGGCGAATTTTAAAATTTTTCACCCATATCTATCTGCCCATACTATCAACACTGTTTAAAAGCAAGTGAATTGGGTCAAGTCGGTCGATTTTAACAGATCAGTTAGGTCCATGGACACCCCTAATAATTACCCAAAACAATATACAAAAACAAAGAGAACTCTCTCTAGAAACCTTTCAGTATCATGATTCTAAAGGTAAAATTTTCAAATCACTTTTCAAAATTCATAACCAAACACACAACTCAAAATTATTCAAACAACAATGATAGAGAATCTCTTTTTGGAGGACCCCACAACCCCCAATGTGATCCACACCACTCTTGATGTGGGACCACATCATGAGTGGTGTGGATCACATTGGGAGTTGTGGGAGTCCTCTAAAAAGGGGGTCTCACTCATTTTCCTTATTCAAAAGTCAATTCAAAAATTAATTTCAACACTTATAATCAAACACACAACTTAAAACTCAATTCAATTTTTTTTTTCAAAACTCAAAATCAAACTCTTTACAAAACTCTATTTTAAAATAAAAAATTCAAAAAAAAAATTATTTTGTTTTTTAAAATTATTTTTAGAATCATGATTTGAGTGTTGAGTCATGTTTTGAAAAATGAGTTTTGAAAAGAGAAAATTTATTTGGTTATGAGTTCTGAAAGAGTTTTGAATTGTATTTTAAAATTTTTTAGATTTATTATTTTAAAATATTTAAAAATGTTTAAGAAAATTTTATTTTTTATTTTGAATATATAATTGTTATTTAATTTTTTTAATTTTAAATAT
>NW_021025229.1:1123399-1135894 GCF_004153795.1 Camellia sinensis | reverse complement strand
ATAGAGAATAGAAAAAGAGAGAGATAGAGAGAAGAGAGATGAGCGAGGGAGACATAGAGAGAAGACAAATGAGAGAGATAGAGAGAAGAAAGATGAACGAAAGACACACAGACAAACAGACAAACAGATAGATAGACAAACAGACAGAGAAATAAGAGTGATGAGTGAAAGAGAGAAAGAGAAGAGTGGTGGTAGTTGAATGGCATTTGCAGTAGTGGTAAATGTGGTAGAGAAGATGGGTAGTGAGAGAGAAAGATGAGTGAGAGACGAATAGAGAAAAGAGATAGAGAGACAGAGTGATGAGCGAGAAAGAGACAAAGTGGTCGCTAAAAGTGCATTTTCTTGTAGTGGATCGATAAATCGATAGGGAGCTCAATAAATAAAGAAGACAGATAATTCAAAACTCTGTTCAAAACTTAATTCAAATCAATTTTTAAATATTTTAAATATTTTAAAAATATTTTAATTTTGTAAGAGACAGATAAAGAAGAGAGATAGAGTGATGAGCTAGAGAGAGATAGACAAAGTGGTTGCTAAAAGTGTATTTTCTTATAGTGGATCGATAAATCGAGAAGGAGCTCGATAAATAGAGAAGATGGGAGTAAGAGAGTAAGCAAGGCGAACATAGTGAAGGAGAAATAGACAAATGGACAAGTAGACACAGAGAGAGAAAGAAGAGTGATGAGTGAGAGACAGACAATGAGAGAGAGATAGACAGAGAAAGAAAGAGAGATGGAAAGATAGAAAAAGAGAGAGAAACAAGAGATGAGCAAGAGATAGACAAAAAAAGAGAGAAATAGAACGAAAAGAGATGAGCGAGAAAGAGAGACGCAGAAAAAGAGAGACACAAAAAGAGAAGAGAAATGAGCGAGAGAGATAGAGAGAGATAGAAAGATAAGAGAGAGAGAGAGAGAGAGAAAAAAAATGAAAGAGATAGAGATAAGAGAGATGAGCGAGAGAGATAGAGAGAAGAGAGATATGCGAGAGACACAGAGAGAAAATGAGAGAGAGAGAAACAGGCAGACATAAAAAGAGAGAGAGATAGAGATAGAGAGAAATGAATGAAAAGAGATAAAGAGAAGAGAGAGAGAGATAGAGACAGAGAGACAGGAAGATGAAAAAATAAATGAAAAGAGAAATGTTATATCAAAAGAGTAAGACGACATTGTTTTTTTAAAATCTTTTTGCAACAGAAAAATACCGTTGAATTTATTCAAACCATTTTGTGACTGTATATATATGAAGCTATCTCAAAACCGCAACACTATGCTAGGTTAGAGTTTTCCAAAAACTCTTTTGAGAAAGTTATACTTTCTTGTTTTCCGTGTTATATTGTTTTTACTAATTTTTTTAATATTTTAAGTATTTTTTTTTAAATTTTTAGACACACCTAACATAAATACACCTAAAAATTTTAAAAATTGTAAAAAAAATCTTTTAAAAATTCACTAAATACCAAAAATATAAAAAAATACAATAATTCAATACATTTTTTTTTGGTATTTTTATGTATTTATTAATTTTTAAAAATATTTTATCATAAATTTTTTATTTTTTAGATACATCTAAGTAAGGTACATCTAAAAAAAAATTTTAAATTTAAAAAATATTCACTAAAAAAAAAACACGAAAGTCACTTTTTGTGACGGTAGAAAATGCCGTATCAAAAAAGCAGAGTATTTGCGACGGCACTATTTGCCGTCTCAAAAAATAAGAGTATTTGAGACGGTATTTTCTGCCGTCGCAAATACTCTCATTTTTTGAGACGGCAAATGGTGCCGTCGCAAATACTCTGCTTTTTTGAGACGGCATTTTCTGCCGTCGCAAATAGTTCTGTCTCATATACCCAGTTTTCTTGTAGTGAGAGAAGAAGATTTTCTACAACAAATGCAGAATTCAATTTCCGCAAAACTGAAAAAGTAATGCAGCAAAACTGATGGTGTAAATCATCATCCTAAGTGTAGAAGTTACACACAATATAGACATATGTATCGTCATCTTAAGTGTAGAGGTTACACAAAATATAGACATGTGTGAAGAGGTCTCCTTTTATACACAATGGGAGAGAGAGTAGGATCTTTTCTATAACAAATGCATAATTCAATTTCTACAAAATTGAAGAAGTAATGCAGTGTAGAGGTTACACACAATATAGATGTGTGTATATCTGCAGCCACCAAATAAACTTAGTCCAAAATGATTAGGTTGATGAGCCACCAATCCTATCCAGTCCAAACCTAACCCATTCCAGCAAGCCTCAAGTCCCAAGATTCACGAACCATAGTTTTGGCCCAAGCCCATCCTTGAAGCATCTATAGCTCCCTTCCTTCGAAAAATTTGGATGTCCCAAAGGGCTCATGCTCTTATCAAAATCTTAAGGTTTAAATTCACATCAAATCTTTCCTCTGCAATCAATGTGGGATTAGTAGTTATGTCCAATATCCAGTACCTCATTCATTAGGCTAACTTTATGAGACAATTTTCCCTTCAACTCTTAATGGTTTTTTATCATTCTTTTTGTGGTGTAAAGATCTTGTTAAAAAGAATCTAAACCCATTTAATCCCACCTGAACCATTAATTGGGAGCTACTTTAATTTTACATCAGTATCATCATAAAACCATTTTTTCCAACATATGTAATGCATGTGGTCCATATTTTGTACATCTCACTTGATGAAATGATGAATATGAGAAAGAGATTCACTATCATTCACTACAAGAAATGACACTTTTGGCTACTAAAATATTGGTCGCCAAAAATCCACTTTTTTGGTCCCTGAGACGATTTAGCAACTAAAAAGTTTTGTCGCCAAGTTCGTCGCCTATACCCTGTCGGCGATAGTATTGGTGACCAAAATTTTTTTGGTCGCCGAAAGTAAAACATTTGCCTACTAAATTTGTTTTAGTCCGCAAATGTTATCTTTTCGTGACTAAAACCTTTAGTTGCTGAAAGTGACTTTTGGCTACTAACGTTCGTTTGGTCGGGGAAGGTGTTCCTTTTTGCTACTAAAGAATTGGTCACCGAAAGTTAACATTTGGCTACGAAACCTTTGTTAGTCGACAAAGGTGACATTTTGGCGACTAAATTGTTAGTCATTGAAAGTTCTACCGTAAAAAATTTTCCAACTAGTAGATACTAAATATTTTTGTCGCCAATAGAATACATATTTTTAGCGACCATGGAATTTTGTTGTTGTGAATTTTGCCCACTACAATTTATCGTAGCCAAAAACCTCTTAAAGTTTCACTTCATTATTTTTTGCCACCAAACGTTTTAGTCGCCAAATGATGTCGTTTTATTCCGTGACTAAAACAATTAGTGGGCAATAGTTTCTTTCTCTCATTCTCAATATTTTTAGGTACTAACGATTTGGTCGCAAAAACTTATTTTGGTTATGTTTTTGCTACTAAATTATTAGTCGCCAAAACATTTGATTACATATTTGGCTACCAAAATATTTGGTGGCCAAATACTCTTTTGTTTTTGTTTTTGTTTTTTTTTTTATAAATTTCTGAACAACATGTATCCATTATTAGAATAGCCTGTATGCATTATTAGTACAACCTGTACCCTGTATAAACAATATAATCTATCAACGCTAAATATATTATCAACCATTCAACAACGTGCATACATTTCACTTCCAACCATCCAAAAAATTAATATTGAACGTCCAATTCTATATATAATACAAATTCCATACGAACCAAGTCTAATCCAACGTCAATAATTTAATTCCATACATAATACAGGAATAACCAAATTAATTAACAAAAAAGACATATGTACCACAATAAAAATTTAATCTGTATTGCCCTAAAACTATTTTGTACCACGTGCTATGCTAATTTCTACCATGCCAAATTAGATGATATTTATCACACCAAAAAAGTAATTTGTATGAACCACTATATATACAGATAGAGGTATAAAAACAATGCCCTGCCGTACTTGTCAAAAAAAATCATATCCACATTTGTATGTCCAAAACCATCTGCAAAAAAAAAAAAAAAAAAAAAAAAAAAAAAAAAAAAAAAAAAAAAATCATTAGTTTGGTGCCTATAGAGGGACTTCTGGACGACATATAGCAACTGTATTAATTTCAAACATTAAAAGACAAGGGCAGTAATAGCTATTAAATAATGAAAGACACCCAAACATGGACTGGTAGACGAGCATCGATTCTATGAATTAATGCCAAAAGTTATGTTTATGGCAATTAAAAGGGCCACAGTCAACAAAAGCACTAAACAATTTACCAAAATATTGTTCTACATAAACTAATTGTGAAAGAGTTAAACAAACAATAGTTTAAGATGGTATAACCAAAATAGTTACCTACGACATGGGCATTTCATGTTCTACCACATAAACACATTGTCGTCCCCCAAACTCTTTCTTTTACTATTTTTATGATATTATCAACTCTAACTCCCAACATAGGTGTCCTATTTACGTACTGTCTATCCCTACATGTCACATTTGGCACCGAGAAGCTTCCTGTTACATAAAAACAGTGGTTTGGGGGCTGTTTTGCATTTTTGCCCCTTGAACGCCTTTTTCTGACTAAATTAGTATTACATTTTCAACTCTAACTCCCAACGTATGTGTCCTATTTACGTAATGTCTATCCCTACATGTCACATTTGTTATCGGAAAGCTTCCCGTTACGTAAAAACAGTGGTTCGGGGGGTGTTTTGCATTTTCGCCCCCGAACCCCTTTCTTCGACTAAATTTATGACATTTTCAACTCTAACTCCCAATGTAGGTGTCCTATTATGTACCGTCTATCCCTACATGTCACATTTTTCACCAGGAAGCTTCCCGTTACATTAAAATAGTGGTTCGGGGGCTGTTTTTCATTTTCGCCCCCCGAATCCCTTTTTTCGACTAAATTTATGGCATTTTCAACTCTAACTCCCAACGTAGGTGTCCTATTTACGTACCGTCTGTCCCTACATGTCACATTTGTCACCGGGAAGCTTCCCGTTACGTTAAAATAGTGGTTCGGGGGCAGTTTTGCATTTTCGCCCCCTGAACCCCTTTTTCGACTAATATACTATTACATTTTCAACTCTAACTCCCAACGTATGTGTCATATTTATGTACCGTCTATCCCTACATGTCACATTTGTCACTGGGAAGCTCCCTGTTACATAAAAACAGTGGTTCGGGGTGGTGTTTTAGGTTTTCGCCCCTCGAACACTTTTTTTCGACTAAATTTATGACATTTTCAACTTGAAATCGCAACGTAGGTGTCCTATTTATGTGTCATTTGTCCCTACATGTCACATTTGTCGTTAGGAAGCTTCTCGTTATGTTAAAACAATGGTTCGGGGGCTATTCCATTTTCGCCCCCCAAACCCCAATTTTTGACTAAAATAAATGACTTTTTCAACTCTAACTCCCAACGTAGGTGTCCTATTTATGTGTCGTTTGTCCTTACATGTCACATTTGTCACTGGGAAGCTTTCCATTACGTAAAAGTAGTGGTTCGGGGGGTGTTTTGCATTTTCGCCCCCCGAACCCCTTTTTCGACTAAATTTATGACATTTTCAACTCTGACTCCCAACGTAGGTGTCCTATTTATGTACCGTCTATCCCTACATGTCACATTTGTCAACAGGAAGCTTCCCATTATGTTAAAATAGTGGTTCAGGGGCTGTTTTGCATTTTCACCCCCCAAATCCCTTTTTTGACTAAATTTATGACATTTTCAACTCTAACTCCCAACATAGGTGTCCTATTTACGTACCGTCTGTCCCTACATGTCACATTTGTCACTGGGAAGCTTCTCGTTACGTTGAAATAGTGGTTTGGGGGCAGTTTTGCATTTTCGCCCCCCGAACCCCTTTTTCGACTAATATACTATTACATTTTCAACTCTAACTCCCAACGTATGTGTCATATTTATGTACCGTCTATCCCTACATGTCACATTTGTCACTGGGAAGCTCCCTGTTACATAAAAACAGTGGTTCGGGGCGGTGTTTTAGGTTTTCGCCCCTCGAACCCCTTTTTTCGACTAAATTTATGACATTTTCAATTTGAAATCGCAATGTAGGTGTCCTATTTACGTGTCGTTTGTCCCTACATGTCACATTTGTCGCCAGGAAGCTTCTCGTTACGTTAAAACAGTGGTTCGGGGGCTGTTTTTCATTTTCGCCCCCCGAACCCCAATTTTCGACTAAAATAAATGACGTTTTCAACTCTAACTCCCAACGTAGGTGTCCTATTTATGTGTCGTTTGTACCTACATGTCACATTTGTCACTGAGAAGCAAGGTTCTGAAAAGCGGTTGCGGTCGCCGTAACGGTGGCGGTGACGCGGTTGCGGTTGCGGGGTGTAAAGGCCGTAGTGTAACGGTTGCGGTAACCGGAACCGTGAATTTTTTTATTTTTCGCACAATTTGAAAAAAACTTACCGATACGCATATTTTTTTTCCATGATCATATTTATTGGGTTAAAAATAAATATTGATCAATTTTTGTAAATTTTTAAGTATGATCTAATATATTTCATATTTTTAAATCACTATAAACTGAGTTTTTTACATTTTATTTTAATAATTAATGACTTTATATTATACAAAAAATCAATCACTAACTATTATATATAAGATAAACAACGGAAAAAGTAAAAGAATAAATAAGAGCCTATCCTATTTATGTGTCGTTTGTCCCTACATGTCACATTTGTCGCCAGGAAGCTTCTCATTACGTTAAAACAGTGGTTCGGGGGCTATTTTTCATTTTCGCCCCCCGAACCCCAATTTTCGACTAAAATAAATGACGTTTTCAACTCTAACTCCCAACGTAGGTGTCCTATTTATGTGTCGTTTGTCCCTACATGTCACATTTGTCGCCAGGAAGCTTCTCATTACGTTAAAACAGTGGTTCGGGGGCTATTTTTCATTTTCGCCCCCCGAACCCCAATTTTCGACTAAAATAAATGACGTTTTCAACTCTAACTCCCAACGTAGGTGTCCTATTTATGTGTCGTTTGTCCCTACATGTCACATTTGTCGCCAGGAAGCTTCTCATTACGTTAAAACAGTGGTTCGGGGGCTATTTTTCATTTTCGCCCCCCGAACCCCAATTTTCGACTAAAATAAATGACGTTTTCAACTCTAACTCCCAACGTAGGTGTCCTATTTATGTGTCGTTTGTCCCTACATGTCACATTTGTCGCCAGGAAGCTTCTCATTACGTTAAAACAGTGGTTCGGGGGCTATTTTTCATTTTCGCCCCCCGAACCCCAATTTTCGACTAAAATAAATGACGTTTTCAACTCTAACTCCCAACGTAGGTGTCCTATTTATGTGTCGTTTGTCCCTACATGTCACATTTGTCGCCAGGAAGCTTCTCATTACGTTAAAACAGTGGTTCGGGGGCTATTTTTCATTTTCGCCCCCCGAACCCCAATTTTCGACTAAAATAAATGACGTTTTCAACTCTAACTCCCAACGTAGGTGTCCTATTTATGTGTCGTTTGTCCCTACATGTCACATTTGTCGCCAGGAAGCTTCTCATTACGTTAAAACAGTGGTTCGGGGGCTATTTTTCATTTTCGCCCCCCGAACCCCAATTTTCGACTAAAATAAATGACGTTTTCAACTCTAACTCCCAACGTAGGTGTCCTATTTATGTGTCGTTTGTCCCTACATGTCACATTTGTCGCCAGGAAGCTTCTCATTACGTTAAAACAGTGGTTCGGGGGCTATTTTTCATTTTCGCCCCCCGAACCCCAATTTTCGACTAAAATATATGACATTTTCAACTCTAACTCCCAACGTAGGTGTCCTAGTTACGTATCGTCTGTCCCTACATGTGACATTTGTCATCGGGAAGCTTCCCGTTACATTAAAACAGTGGTTCGGGGGTTGTTTGGCATTTTCGGCCCCCGAACACCTTTTTCCGACTAATACACTCTGACATTTTCCACTCTAACTCCCAATGTAGGTGTCTTACTTAAGTACCGTCTATCCCTATATGTCACATTTGTCACCGGGAAGCTTCTTATTATGTTAAAACAGTGATTTGGGGGCTGTTTTTCATTTTCGCCACCCGAACCCCTTTTTTCGACTAAATTTATGACATTTTCCACTTTCACTCCCAACGTAGGTGTCCTATTTATGTACCGTCTGTCCCTACATGCCACATTTTTCACCAAGAAGCTTCACAATATGTTAAAACAGTGGTTTGGGGCTTGTTTTTCATTTTCGCCCCCCGAACGCCTTTTTTCGACTAATACACTATGACATTTTCAACTCTAACTCCCAACGTAGGTGTCCTATTTACGTACCGTCTATCCCTACATGTCACATTTGTCATTGGGAAGCTTCCCGTTACGTTAAAACAATGGTTTGGGGCCTGTTTTTTATTTTCACCCCCGAACCCCTTTTTTCGACTAAAATAAATGACATTTTCAACTCTAATTCCCAACGTAGGTGTCCTATTTACATACCATCTATCCCTACATGTCACATTTGTCATCGGGAAGCTTTCTGTTACATAAAAACAGTGGTTCGGGGGGTATTTTGCATTTTTGCCCCCCCGACCCCTTTTTTTAACTAAATTTATGACATTTTCAACTCTAACTCCCAACATAGGTGTCCTATACCGTCTGTCCCTACATGTCACATTTGTCACCGGGAACTTCCCATTACGTTAAAACAGTGGTTCGAAGGCTGTTTTTCATTTTCGCCCCCTGAATGCCTTTTTCTAACGAATATACAATGGCATTTTCAACTCTAACTCCCAACGTAGGTGTCCTATTTATGTACTGTCTGTCCTTACATGTCATATTTGCCACCGGGAAGCTTCCCGTTATGTTAAAATAGTGGTTCAGGGCCTGTTTTGCATTTTCGCCCCCCGAACCCCTTTTTTCGACTAAAATAAATGACATTTTCAGCTCTAACTCCCAACGTAGGTGCCCTGTTTACAAACCGTCTGTCCCTACATGCCACATTTGTCGCGGAAAAGCCTCCCATTAAGTTAAAACAGTGGTTCGGGGGTTATTTTGCATTTTCACCCCGAACGCCTTTTTTTAACTAATATGCTATGACATTTTCAACTCTAACTCCCAACGTAGGGGTCCTATTTATGTACAGTCTGTCCCAACATGTCACATTTGTCACCGGGAAGGTTCCTGTTACGTAAAAACAGTGGTTCGGGGGCTGTTTTTCATTTTCACCCCCCGAACCCCTTTATTCGACTAGTTTTATGGCATTTTCAACATAATTTTGCTAATCTTGGATGTGGTCCCTATCCTTGGGAGTTAGTCTGCCTCACAAATTCGATCGACAAGATTAAACAAATAGAACAAACGAAGCTATTAGATCAAATCCACCGCTGCCACTGCTTGCAGCCCCTTGGTAGCCCAAGTACACCAAGACAAAGACACCTACTATTTCCCGACACTCGAAGGAACCAAAAAAACATGCCAACCATAAGACTAAGCCAATCACGATTTTGAAAGCATCATGTATTATTTTCAGATTGCCTTGAGCATTTGAGTCAAAATTTTGAACATGATTAGATGTCAATTGACAAATGTATAAATTAATAAAAACTCAAATCTCATAAACTACCAAATGTTATGGCACGTTCTCTAACAATGAGAGATATAAGTGAGCAATCAGATCAGTGCACCACTGGATGTTACATGAAGGCACAAAATCAATATATTGAAAATTCCCGCATAATATTATCACATTTCTACATTATGTATGATTGAAGGCACAAAATCTATATATTTAAAATTACTGTGTAATATTATCACATTTCTACATTATGTATGATTGAAGGCACAAAATCTATATATTTCAAAGAACTATGTGATATTATCACATTTCGACATTATGTAATGATTGAGTTAATATTCAAAATACCACTGTTGAAAACAACATGCTACTTTAAACGAAACATGAAATTCACTATGTTTTTTTAACATTTTGCTACCATGGTTAATCTTAATTAAGTAAATATGTTAAATAGAATTTCACTGTTAAGAAAACTCAATACCAAACTCTAGTAACTACACAAGAAATCAATTGCAGAAATAAAATTTGGTAGTTTAGGAGATTTGAGTTTTTATTAATTTATAAAAACTCATAAATAAGCTTTAAACTTCTAGCTAGTAGAGAGTTTAATGAAAATTTAAACTTGGTTAGTAGCGTGTTTAATAAATTGTCAAGGCATCTTAAATGTCTCCTAATTGTCACTTAACAGTGCTCTTCCTTTATAACTTCTCATTTGAAGTATTCTTTTTGCTAGGTAAGAGTTCAAGGAATGAGGGTCTTGGGTGGTAATGATACAATGTAAATCAAAGCCTTATATATGTGCTAACTTCATATACTGTGTGGCATTCGCATTTTAGTGCATATTTGAGTCAGCCCTAATGATAGGTCTTATTTTTTCCCTCATAATCTACCTTAACTAAAAGTAGTTCTCATAGTGTCTGTTTCGTATTCATTGACAGTGACCTCTAACAAGACTAAACTTTGCACCAAAAAAGGAGGCAACATTCTACAAACTAGGAATGTTGTTAGCCAATAGAAATCTAGGAATGAGTATAAAGAATCAGGCCAGAAACTTAAAAAAAAAAAAAAAAAGTTAAAGCGAACATATTTAAACAACTCCCATTGAATTTATGAGGCAGACTGACTCCCAAATTAAAGACATTTTTAACTCTTAAAGCGAACATATTTAAACAAAGTAAGTGTGACATTAATGAAATTGTTCTTACCAAAAAGCAAACGTCGGATACCCAACTTAGATTCCCAAGAGTTGTGACAGTTTGGCAACTATATTATTAAGATGCTTGACTTTTATATTTGTCTCCTCCCTTGTTTTTTGTCCCTCCTCCCTTGCTTTTTGTCCCTCCTCCCAGTCTTTCAACATCTCATTGGCTAATTGAATGCGCTCCTCTCGCTCTTTCATTAACTCATCACGATCTTTTTGTTGCTCATCACGAAACGCCTCCACCTCAGCTCACATTGCCTCCATGTCCTTATCGTGTGCTCGTGATGCAGCTATGGTAGAGGGTTGTGGGCCACTCCCAAATCCAAGCAAGCACCTTTTCTTCTATCCAAGCACTTGCCTTGAAAGCTCCTCCTGTGTCAATGGCGTCCCCGACTCGATGGCAGCCACTTGTACATTGACCATCTCTTGCTGTCATTGCAAATAAATAAGACAAAAAAATCTAACTAACATATGTGTATTATTGGGTACTAAGTAAAGTCATATTGAATACAATTATTTCATTGTTACATACTTACATGCAGCTCACCGCATTTCGGATGGATCCAGTCATTCGTTTTCTTTGAAGTGTGGCTGTCCTCATAGAACTTTGGGAAATCCAACTCTCCATTTTTTGCTACCTATTAACACATCAACGTATAAATCAACAACACTTTAAGTAGATTTTTGCAGACAGTTTTGTATAAAAACAGAGTTTTTGCAGGCATATTTTTTGTAGACAGATTTGTAGTTTAGCTAGATTTTGAATTCAAAGAGAATTTTTGCAGACAGATTTCCATTGAGCACCAATATTCTAGTTTAGACAAATTTCACAAGTGGCAATGGTATCATTAATAGATTTTTTTCAGACAGTTTTTTTTTTCAGACAGTAGCTGTTGAAAACAGAGTTTGTAGACAGAGTCTGTAGACAGATTTGAAGAAAGAGTTTGTATACTTATTTTTTTCAGACAGATTTGTAGACAAAGTTTTTGCAGACAGCAACAACCTGTGGTGTTGAAAACATAACTATTTTACTTAAATGTCTGAGAATGTTATATATTTATACATTTCATGTAACGGTTATTTGTCCATAGTGTTATTTTAATGAGCACAAAATCCCTATTTTTTCTCCAATCAACACACATTGGATGTGTGCTGTATTTATGAGTGCTGAAAGAGAGAGATGCCTTCTCTTCTCTGGATAAGATGCCTTTTCAAAGGGCAAGTTGTTTTGTTTTTTAGTTTTTTTAGTTTTTAGTTTTTTTTTTTGGTATATGAGCTCTATTATGTGTTTCATTTTTTGTGATAATACAACTGCTTACCTAGAAAGAGAAAAAAAAGCATGAAATGGAAACATAGCTCTTCTTTTTTTGCTTTATAGTTTAATAACAGTACTAATAGACTCCAAATTGCCCCTAAAAATCACGACATATCATTTTCATATCCAAATAACATATAATGGATTTAATTTTAAATAAAATCAATCTCACCATAGCAGCCATTGCGATAGGAAATGAGCGAGACCCATTGGTATGATTGTACGACAATTGACTCCTATTACTCTTGCCAACTTTTGACCGTTTCTAAAAATAAGACAAGCAGATAAACAAAATTTTGGTAAATATTAAGGCATATAACATTTTGGCATAGATGTATGTACTCTTACTAGTCTATTATTTTACCTGGTGAGATGCATCTTGCCATGCCACATCGATCAAATGCTTCCAATCATCTAAACTCACCCCTAGGGG
>NW_021025229.1:1102084-1120162 GCF_004153795.1 Camellia sinensis | reverse complement strand
CATTGTCCATTCCACGAACCCGAAAACGACGTCAATTTCCCATTCACTTATAAATGGTTTTGATGAACTGTCTTCACCGTTTGACTTACCATGCGGCAAGGAATACATCGTTGTCCTCCTCAATCCTCAAACGCACAATCAATTCCTCCAAAGTCATTTCTTTGCACTTATGTTTGAGGTAGTTCTTGAATTCCTTCCAGCCTTATCGTAATTTTTCAATTAAGGCAGCAACTTAGAAGGATTCACTGATAGACATGCCTTCTGGATGAATGTCATACAGAATGAGTTGGAGATCTTGAACTTGACTGATCACAGTCTTTGAATCAGTCATCACAAAATCCAGAAATTTGCCGACCACAAATTTCTTTGAGCCGGCATCTTCTGTTTTGTACTTTTTCTCCAAGGACTCCCAAAGTTCCTTTGCTGTCTTGATAGGACTGTAGACGTTATATAATGTGTTGTCAAATCCGTTCAAGATGTAGTTCCGGCAAAGGAAATCAACATGTTTCCAAGCATCGACCGTAGCAACCACTTGCCGGTCAGTTTCATCCTCGTTTAGAGTAGGAGCATTCTTACGGAAAAAACGAGCCAAGTTTAGAGTTGTAAGATAAAACAACATTTTCTATTGCCATATTTGATTTAATCAATTCCTTTGTGATTATGTGCGCTACCTCATGTTTTTGAGATGATTCACATATCATATTTTAGAAGCCGAATCTTTAGTTGCATCTCATGAGTGAATTGCATTAGGGTTTTGTATATAAGATCATGCATATTTTACTAACTTTGTTTTGCAGCTTGTTCGTGGGACGTCAAACATGTGAGTTTTTATGCTTTAGCATCCCGTGTGTGTGTGTTTTTCTTACTATGTCTAGCATTCTACCATGAGGCTAGTTGCTTATGTGATATAACTCTATGAATGCCAGTGGATGGATGTTGTGTCGCTTAATTTGGAATGATGTTGATTTTTCATGCTTGTAAACTCAATTTATTTGGGTTGTACATCGTCAAAACTCTTTCAAAATGCATGATATCAAATTGTTCCAAAATGAATGGCATAGTCTATACTTGTATGCTTCACATAGTAAATTTTAGGATTTATTAACTAATCAGAACATGAACATATAAATAAAATAAAATTCATATCATGGTTAGTAAAGGCCGATCTTTGATCGGGTGGGCGGGGGTGCTTATTATTGACATTCCCCTCTCATACCTAAGGTTCCGAGCCAAGCATCCATGGTTATGATGAACAGTGGCCTTGGCATGAGTCATGGGTTTCCTAATTTTCCCAAAATAAATATTAGGTGGCGACTCTGAGATCTGATGACGCAGTTTATTTTTGAAAAAATTGCAATAAAATAGATTTTCAATAAAAGTTGCCAAATCTGGACTCTCATCTATGTTTCACATTGCACTCATGAGAATAGATCAAAGAGATCTTGAGGGTCCGAACTGTTTAAAGCGCGCGGGTACCCCCCGGGCATGTTATAGTTTCTGGCGACTCTGCTGGAGATTTTATGAAACCTTGACTTGAACTCCATGATATGACCTTTATTTTCAATTTTATGTTCATTGCATTGCATTCATTGATGCACTTCAAGTCCCTGTGTTGCCTAGATACTGGTGGGAACACATGCAAGCTTTTTGTGACACTACACCTATTTTTACGATACTTTAAAGGCCTTGTGTTATATCCTTTTGAGATTTGTCAAAAGGGTAGCTTTGCTATGTAGCTCTGCTATCTAGCTTTGCTATCTAAGGTTCTCAGACTCCGAAGAGAGGCTAGTTGACTCTTTTGATTTCCTGAGATCTTCATTGGTTATGACCCAAAGGACTCCTTGGTAACGTCACCTTGACTTCAACCCCTAGAGTAAAGCCAACCTTGTGTATATAATGAGCTATAGTACCTTCCAAAATTAGGACAAGATGCTCTCCCATTTCTAGGATGTATGATGCCGCTTGTTTGAACAGTGAAACCCTAGATCATTTAAAGTTAAGATAGGGTAACCCTAGCCCCCATAGGGGTGTTTGTTCTCTTTCATGCTATGCGTTATGTGCAATGTATGGGGATTCTCAGATTCAGATGAGTGGTTCGGTCATTTCAGTTTGTGGGGTTGAGTTAAGTTTTTTTTCAACATGAGTTAGCAGTAATCAGTTGAGCTGGGATGCTAATGAAATTCTGATTGGGGGTCCCATTTTGTTTAAGCAAAGTAGTTGAGCACTATAGCTTCCGAAAGGTCTGATATCCCCCAAGTTCTGTGGACTCGCGTTGGTAGACTTTGCAAAAGTGCAGATTTGGTTCAGGGTCAGCCAGTGTTAGTTTCTTTGCCACCAGTTACACGACAAAAAGAAAAAGCTTCATCAATTGTCCAGAATACTCCTTCTTCACCTACTAGATCATCACCACTCAACTCACCAAAATTAGTGATGGCTCAGATTCCAGAGAGTATAGCAGACATACTATTGGCCCTTCAACGGAGCATGGATACCATTGCCACTATGGTTGCTGCCCAGGGCACTACTTTTGCTGCTCAAGGAAATACTCTTCCTGAACTGCAATGCTCATCTAGGGCATCCATTACTCAACCACCTTCGGTGACTCATTCAGTTCCACCTCTACCTCTACCAGCTGACGAGTTTCCCGAACTTAACTCACCAGAAGATTTGAGGGTTCCTGCACAAACTTCAGAAGGATCATTTCCTCTTCCACAACCAGTGGGAGGGCTCTATCCCTCTGAAGCACCTGAGTCAGACTCAACTATGTTAAAGCTGGCCAAGTTGGAAAAACTTTTCAAAAAGGCACAAGGAGTCAATTCAATCCCGAACATCGAAGACGGGTACACTAAGACATATATGAAGTTGCCAGAACGATTCAAAATGCCACACATTGATAGGTTTGATGGCTCCGGTGACCCAATGGTGCACATTCGCCTATTCTCTGATATCTTAAAGCCTATGGGTTTGACTCGTCCGTAAAAGCTCTCTTTATTCAGACAAACTTTGTCAGGAGTGGCCGCCATTTGGTATGCCAAGTTAGAGGACTCGGTAAAATAAAGTTGGGAAGAGTTGGCTGGGGCCTTTATCGCCCAGTATGCTTATAACACCCTGATTAAAGTGACTACTCGGGAATTAGAGGCCACTCGTCAAGAGCCCAATGAAAGTTTCATGGCCTTTATCACTAGATAGAGGGCAAAAGCAGCAATGATGACCAACAGACCACTTGAAAAAGACCAAATCCGTATGATAGTCAGAAATCTACATGGAAAGATGTTACAAAAAATGATGGTCCTCCTACTCTTCACTTTTAATGACTTAAATAAGATAGGAGTCCAGATAGAGGATGCTATCAAATAGGGAATCATTATGGAGGATAAGGAACCTGTTCGGAAGCCTTTTGGTCGCAATTCCAATGCTACCACCAGTGGTAGCACAGCTGTGAAGCCCTCTGAAATCAACTTGGTTGCCACTACTACTAAAATAGCCGATCCCTTTGCTCATGCTGACCAGCAAAACACAACCCGAGCCCTGAGCAGAACATTCACCCCTCACTATATGTCACTCTCTAAAGCAATGAACATCTTGACAAAAAGAGGGTATTTGAAGCCTTTGGACCCCCGACCTCTTCCCGAACCTCTCCCGGCCAAACATGACCCTACCAAACACTGTGCTTTCCACCAACAACCTAGACATGACACAGACCATTGCTTTCGTCTTCATTATGAGATCCAAGATCTCATAGACAATAAAGTCATAGCTCCCCCACAACCACCAAAACCTAACGTCACTACTAACCCGTTGTCACCCCCATGACAGAGTTCCACCACCTCCTCATTTTAACCTTATCCATACACTTTCATCTACCTTTAACCCCAGTATCTATATCACACCTGCCCATTTACCAAAACCTGAGGTATCTATTCCTGAAGGCACTGAGTTATGCATGATGGATGCACCTCCAACCTAGCCAAAGCCTAAAAACCTTATGGTGGTAGCACCTATGCTTGAGGCTGGCAAACTATCAGAGAAAAAGTATGGTCCTAGCCGATATATTGTTCCCAGTTGTCAACTAAAGCTTGAGATTGATCTGCCAGACTCATTTTTTATCAATGTTGTCAGAGAGGATGTACTTGAACAGGGGTTGGATGATTTGGCCAACCTAGAGGAGGACTTGGCTAATCTCCATTTCTTTGAAGAATTAGATCTTGGGAATGTGCAGATGGAATGGTGGGAATCGAAGAACTACAGCCACAGTTGGTCAAGCGGTGACGAAGTTTCTAATGAGAAAATTGAAAGAAAATGGATGAACTAAGACTTGATTTCGGAAAACTTGTTAAATGTGGTAAAGGAAAGAGTTCCAGAGGAAAAGAAGAAGAACCAGAAAGCCATTCAAAGCATGTTGTTGGAATGATTCAAGTAGTGCTAGATAATTGCCTTTCAGTCTACGAAGGCGAATGGTGGGATGATAATGACCTACAGCTCGCCCACACTGATGATGAATGGGTAAACCATGTGCCAGATGAGACTTGGTATGCAGACAAAATTGATCATTTGACCAGGAGTGGACGCTACTTCAAGCCTCCACATCTAGACGAAGGAGAGCCCTCTGGCAAAGATAAGGAGGTAGAGAAAGAGAAAGAAAAAGAAAAAAAAGAAAGAGGTAGAAGAATACCTGGTTCTAAAACAACTGAAAAAGATCCAAGCAAACATTTCCATTTGGGGTCTTCTCATGGCTTCCCGAGAGCATCGACAGACAATGTTGACAATGTTGAGCAAGGCTAAGCTGTCAATTGACACCACTCCCGAGCAATTAGTGTCATTAATCACCCCGAGAGAAACCATCCCAGCAATAACTTTTGCTGACAAAGAGCTACCATAAGAAGGATTAGGACATAATAAGCCTCTGTGCGTATCACTAGAATGAAGAAATAAATGGATCTTGATTATTCTGATTGACACCGAATCAGCCATCAGTGTTTGCCCTACATGCACTGCTTATGCCATCGGGCTAAAGCCGGCGGATTTCACGCCCACTACTCAATTGATCCAGGCCTATGATAATACTAGTCGGGAAGTGATGGGGACAATCAAAGTACAAATAACAGTGGGTCCATTTGAGCACGAAGCTGAATTTCATGTCATGGATGTTCCCGCAACATTCAACTTGCTATTGGGTAGGCCCTAGCTTCATCAGATAAAAGCTATATCATCCACATTACATCAATTGGTAAAGTACCCATACGGCGGAGGAATTGCCACTATCTTCGGAAATTAATCCATTTATCCTCCTCCAGAAGTCACAACACCACTGCTAGAAATACAGCATGGAGGAGAGGATGTGTTCCTATCAGGTTTTACATTGGTAGAGGCCCAGCTAGTTCAAATGCTCATGGCAGAAGATAAAGGTGTATACGTCAGTGCCCAATCAATCTATTTCATGAGTAAACTAGGTCACATTCCAGGGATGGGATTGGGACAAAGTGGCAAGAAAGGTATTAATACAGCCAGTGAAGTACCTCATAACCCACATGCATTCGGACTAGGGTATGCACCCACGACTGATGACTGGAAAAGGAAAACTGAAGAGATCAGGGAAAGGATCAAGGCCAAGAGAATCGGGCAGCAGTTTGAGTTGGTTCATAAGCCAATTTATGGGACCTTGAACGGACACTTTGTCCGCCAAGGAAAAGGCTTCCTTTTCTGTGGTTTCCCTGATCCCTGGATTGATCAAGTGGAGAAGAAGAGATACCTTGGGTTTGAGATCTTCTTCAATCATCAGCTCTTCGACAGTGATGAGGAGTGGGTAGATTCTAGTATCGACATCGGACAAGATAGAGAAGTCAGCTCAGAAAGCAGCACAGAGGAAGTTCTGGGTCTAACACTGGCTGACTTACTGATAGAATCGCATACTAGCGCTGAACTGATGAATTTGGGGGATATGACCATTGCCATGATCGGGGAAAAGGTACATGCTAACTGTTCAAGCTTCATCATGGATGCAGTGAATGGTTCACAAATAAATTGGCATTTTGAAAAAAGTTATATTGAGAATTCTGAATTGGCTGTTGAGTCTGAGTTTGGTGAGCCTGTGGGGTTGGAAGAAGATTGAAGTTTGTCTAAAATGTCTAAGTCTTCTTTTTCTTTCTCTTTTGAGTCTGTTGCAACTTGTGAGCCCGAGGCTTTGAATGAAGATGTGATTTCTGCTTACTTTTCTATGCCCATAGTTCATAACATTGACCAAAATTTTCAAGATTTTGATAAAAACGAAGAGGAAGAAATTCCTCAGGCTTTGAAAAATTTAATTGACTAGGAGGAAGAAAGGCATGCTAAGATATTAGTGGATGAAATTGTTTCTGTAAATGTGGGTACTGAAAAAGATCCTCGCTTGATCCAAATTGGTTCTACATTGTCTTCAAAGGAACGTGAACAATTAGTTGCTTTATTAACGGAATTCAAAGATGTTTTGGCATGGTCCTACAAAGACATGCTAGGAATTGACCCTGAGATTGTACAACATAGGATCCCTCTCAACCCTGAGGCTCGACCCGTTAAACAGAAGCTTCGCAGAATTCGTCCAGATTGGGCCTTGAAAATTAAAGAAGAGGTTACCAAGCAAATCAATGCTGGGTTTTTTTTCTCGTATCAGAATATCCTACTTGGTTAGCCAATATTGTGCCAATTTCGAAGAAAGATACCAGAATTCTAGTTTGTGTTGCCTTCCGGGATTTGAATAAGGCTAGTCCGAAGGATGATTTCCCATTACCACATATTGACGAATTGGTAGACTTCACTACAGGGCATGCCTTACTGTTATTTATGGATGGTTTTTCAAAGTATAATAAGATCCTTATGGCTCCAGAGGATAGAGAAAAGATGGCATTTACCACACCATGGGGGACGTATTGCTATAGGGTTATGCCATTTGGTTTGAAGAATGCCGGGGCCACTTATCAGAGAGCTGCTACCACTCTTTTGCATGATATGATCCACAAGGAAGTTGAGGTTTATGTAGATGACATGATTGTCAAGTCCAAAGATCGGGAAAGCCATTACACTGCATTGAAGAAATTCTTTGAGAGAATTAGAGAAGACATGCTAAGGCTAAATCCACAAAAATGCACCTTTGGGGTAACTGCGGGCAAGATGTTAGGATTTCTAATCACACAGCGGGGAATCAAAGTTGATCCATCTAAAATTAAGGCCATCTTAGAAATGCCGCCACCAATGACTAAAAAGGACGTACGGGGCTTTCTGGGAAAGGTGCAATTCATAAGGAGGTTTATTTCAAAGCTAACCTTGACTTGTGAACCCCTGTTTGGTCTCCTAAAGAAAGGGAAAAAGTTTCAATGGGATGATCGATGTCAGTTCACCTTCGAGCAAGTTAAGCAATATTTACAGAATCCACTTATGTTATCACCACCTGAGCCAAGAAAACCGCTGATTTTGTATTTATCAGTGACTAAATCAACCATGGGATACATGCTTGCACAAGAGTCAAATAAAAAAGTGGAGAAAGCCATCTACTATTTAAGTAAGAAAATGCTTGAATATGAGACCCGCTATACTCCTTTGGAAAAAGCTTGCTTAACTTTGGTATGGGCCACCAGGAAGTTAAGACACTACCTGTTAGCTCACTCGGTAATTCTGGTTTCAAGATTAGACCCAATCAAATATCTTTTTCAGAAACCAACACTTACCATTAGGCTAGCTCGTTGGTTGCTTTTGCTTTCTGAATTTGACCTTAAGTATGTCACTCGCAAATCTGTCAAAGGAAAGGTCGTAATAGAATTTTTGGCTGATCACCTAATTGAAGGAGAAGAAGATATGGTGTACTCATTCCCAGATGAAGAGGTCATGCAGATAGAAGAAGACACTTGGAAGTTGTACTTTGATGGAGCGTCCAATCAATTTGGCTATGGGATAAGCGTGTTGCTCATAGCGCCGGATGATTCCCATAGCCCTTTAGCTTTCAAACTCCAATTCAGGGTGTCTAATAACCAAGTAGAGTATGAGGCATGCATTATTGGATTAGAAGTAGCCCTAGGACTAGGGGCAATAAGGTTGGATGTGATCGGGGACTCGAACTTGGTCGTCTCTCATGCCAACGGAGATTGGAAAGTTAAAGAGGAAAAAATGAAAGTCTACCATTAGACCTTGGATATGTTAATCCCGAGGTTCAAAAAATTGACTTTTACGCACCTGGTAAGAGAGAACAACCGATTTGCTGATGCGTTGGCAACCTTGACATCAATGATAGATATACCGGTCGGGGTCAAGATGCGTCCAATCCTTATAGAACAAAGGTACAACCCCACGTATGAAATGATAGCCGCAACGGAAGAAGTTCAAGATGAAAACCCTTGGTACTTTGATATTTGGAATTTTCTGGAAAGTGATACATATCTACAAGGGGCAAACACCAAAGATAAAAGGGGGATACGACGTCTGGCCACTCAGTTCGTCATTTGTGGAGATAAGTTATATAAGAGAGGGCATCTGGGAATGCACAAGCTATGTGTAGAGGAAGAAGAGGCAAAACGTATCATGGAAGCCATCCATGGAGGAGAGTGTGGAGCCCATATGAACGGTATAATGCTAGCCAGAAAAATCCTTAGACAAGGATACTACTGGTTAACCATGGAAAGTGATTGCATCAACTTTGTTAGGTGATGCCACAAATGTCAAATCCACGCCAATTGCGTGAACATCCCGCCATCAAAACTCTACAACATGACTTCGCCTTGGCCTTTCTCAGTATGGGGCATAGATGTCATTGGGGCAGTCACACCGAAAGGTTCAAATGGGCATAAGTTCATCTTTGTTGCCATTGACTATTTTACCAAATGGGTTGAAGCACAGTCATACTTAGTGTTGAAAGCATCACACGTGGCCAAATTTATCAAGAACAACATTATCTGTAGATACAGGGTGCCAAACGAATTAATTTCAGACAATGGCTCACATTTCAAAGGAGAATTGGCAGTTCTACTTGAGAAGTATAACGTGGCTTTTCACAAGTCATCAACTTACAAGCCACAAACCAATGGAGCCGTTGAAGCTGCAAATAAGAACATCAAGAACATTCTGTGTAAGATGGTAGAAACTTATAGAGATTGGCCAGATAAGTTGCCTTTTGCACTTTGGGGATACATGACATCAATCCGAACATCTACAGGGGCAACCCTTTACTCTTTGGTATATGGAATGGAGGTTGTTTTGCCGATTGAGTTGGAATTGCCTTCATTGAGGATTATAGCTGAATGTCAGATAATAGAAGCTGATTGGCAACAAAACCGATTTGAGGAACTGATGCTATTTGATGAGCGAAGGTTAAAGGCGTTATACCACATTCAGAGGTATCAACGTAGGATTGCCAGAGCATTCAACAAAAAGGTTAGATCCAGGAATTTGAGGGAAGGGGACTTAGTGTTAAAAGACAACCGAGCTCCTATTCACGATCCTAAGGACAAGTTTAAACCCAATTGAACGGGTCCCTACATCATTAAATCAATCTGGTCAGGAGGAGCAGTCATTCTCATGGATTTGGATGGTTTGGAGTTCTCACAACCAATTAACATGGGCAAGCTGAAGAAGAACTACCCTTAAGAGGCTCGCTGGGCCGAAAACCCGAAAGGGCGACTCAGGCAAAAGTTAGAGCAGAAAAAAAAAATAATAATAATAAAATAAAAATAATAAAAAAATGACAAAAAGAATAGAAAAAATGAAAAGCTAGCAAGGTTGAAAACCCAAAAGGGCAACTTTGGCAAAAGTTGGAGCACAAAAGAAGAGTGTCAATACCAGAGTGAACCTTAACCGGAACTACGTATGGCCTGATTCCTATCTTTGGGATACGTAGGCAGCTTCATCTTGAAGTTCGACCTTAATCATTTTTTCAACTCACTCATCTCGTCCACGTTTGATTGGTGTATCTTTATTCGATTCGGCTATCCATATTTGATTGGCTCATCCCCATTTGATTCCGTTGTCCTATTTCTCCTTCATGACAGGTTCAGTCCCAAGACGAATTCAGTTGTACATCTCAAAGGTTGATTTCATGTTGGTCGAGTAGTGGTCATTTGCGAAAATAGATTTTGAGGACTTTTAATGAAATTGACTGATTTTCTCAAAAATTATTCCATTTTTCCGAAACCCAGACCATTCTTTGGACCAAAAAGAGAAAATTTTCAGTGCTCATAATTTGGCTCATATGTTTTCAAGATAGAAAATGGAACAAGTGTGCTAATTTACCTCTCATATTGATCAAAATCGCTTTAACAGAAAGGAAAAATAAAAAAAAAAAAAGTAAAATGATGAACTAGGGGCACAGTTGAGTCAGGTTTTCTGTCTTTTACCCACACTATCGAGTTCTCGTCACCTTAATCAAGCAATTGTCGGAAAATGCACAGTAGTTGTCGCCGGCGATGCTTTTCCGTTGGGCGATCAACCGATGTTGCTCTGTTTTGTGTTCATTTTGCTCCAACAAGCTCAAGGGGATGTGTTTTGGGGTGGTTTTTGCTTCATTTTCATTTCATTAAGTTGTGTTTTGTGTGTTTGGTCAGTGATAGGCTCAATATTCAATTCAGAATTCACTAAAATACAACCATTTTCAAGTTTAAAATTCAAAACAAAATGATTTTTATGTTCAGTGTTGTGCCATTCATGCTATCCAAATTTGCAGAACAAACTCATTTTATTAAATGCCAGGGATCAACTCCGATCAAAGTTGTACAAAAAGGAATTGAAGCTATAAGTGCCCACTCCAAACCCAAAAAAATAAAAAAAAATAAAAAATAAAAACATAAACAAAAACAAAAACAAAAAAATAAAGTAGAGTAGTATTTTCTCAATTTTTCGGCAGTAGCTTGGCGGCGAACATTACAACTGGATTCATTTGCACACAGCTTCGTTGCCTGACTTTACCATCGACTACCTCGCTTCATCTTTACTCCTTCGAAGCTCTTGAAGACTCTGTCTCGGCCTTGGTAGAGATTCCGAAGGAGATTATTCCTCGTCGGCCATCAAATTGGTTGTGCGAAGAAACTCCGAATCGAGCCACGGAGGTGGCCTGTAGTTTCAGCTCTTTGTTCTGCTTTTTCAACGCACTAATTTCTACTCGAGCGTCTTTGTACATACGTTGGAGGAGGGAGAGTTGTGCATTTAACTGATGTACCTCACACGTCCTATTCTGTAATCGACGGGACAAGTTGGAGACCGCAGTCACGGTCTCCACACATGACCTCAGCGTGTACGAGTTTGCTTCGATGTCAGACTGCGCCGCCATGATTTGTTCAACTAACATCGCTGGAAAGTTGAAAACAAGAGACGGAGGAGGAGCCCGTGGTTGAGGTTTAGGGGAGTCAGAATCGGTCATCTCTATCGTGGACTCGTTCAGGTCTGGAAAAAGAGTGAGAGAACCATGTGAAGAAGCCATTGTAGAGGAGAGTAATGCAAAAGAAAGAGGTTGTAGAATTGTGACAGAGAAAGTTTGCAGGCTTTTGCTCTGCCCTCTCTTGCAGGCCTCAACTTAAGAAGAGGATGAAACCAAAGAAGAAGACAAAGAGGGAGGAAGGCTGAGACGATCATTGACAATCGGGGCACGATTGGATAGCCTGTTGGTCATGCCTTTTGTTTTATTGAGCTTAGGATTGATATTAGTCTATGTATTTATTATTATCTTTATGACTTTAGTATTGGAATAATTTAGAATGGTTTATAACTGTACATTATTTAAGTTATTGTTACTTTAATGCTGAGGTATTGGTTAGTTATGGAATTATGGTGGATGTTTTGGTTGGCCTTTAGTTTTTGTTTCACCCCTAAAATTTGGATGATGGAATGTTATTGGGGTTTAGTCCTAATTTAATATTTAATTGTCCGAATTTTGGGCGTGACAGTTAAGGATTGAAAGGCTGAGCTTGAGGTCAGAGGTTCGAGCCCCCATAGCAACGAGTGTTTCTTTTGTTTTGTTTTGGTTTTATGTATATATGTCTCGTATACCTATGTATTATATATATATATATTTGTTTGAATATTTTGTCACAAGAGTGGCTTGGTTCAGTGGTTGAGGATTGGGAGACTAAGCTTGAGATTAGAGGGTCGAACCCTCGTATCCATGCAGTTTGTGTTTTTCCTTTCTTTTTGCATGTTTTGCTTACGTGTGCTAACGTCAGCAAACGGAATATGCCTTCTCAGTAACGACGTCTTCTCGCTGACGGCCGTAAATGGAATATTTCCCAAATCTGTATATGTATACCTTATGTACATATTTGTGTGTATTTTATCTGTATATAAATATATGTATACCGTATGTACATATTTGTGTGTATTTTGTCTGTATATGTATGTATACTGTATGTCCGTATCTGTGTGTGTTTTGTCTGTATATCAATATATGTATACCGTATGCACATGTCTATGTCTATGTCCGATTTGTATGTATTTTGTCTGTATATGGTATATGTATACGGTATCTAGTTCGAACTTACAATTCCTCCTTTCATTATGTGCATCAATCGCACAATAATCTCACTTCGAACATCTACCACACAATTTCAATTCAATCACGCTATCTTGCGCATTGCACTATCTTGTGCACTCCCGTGGTCTAGGAGACCTTAAATCCTCTAGAAGTGCAATTCCTTTGGTGTTTGTCATACTCGAACGACTTCAGGTGGTCTGGTATAGCTATCTGCCTATGTTTGTAATGAGTTCCTAGGAGACCAACTGCGACGGTGGAAATTAGAGTTCAAATGGCCGAGGCCTAGAATGCAAAAGGTTCGGAATTTCCGAGACTAAAGTCTGGTTTAAATACCCAAGGGTGTATCCCCGGCTTGAAATCGGTATGGCAGCCCCATAGGTTGAGGTAGCGTGTATGCGTCTCAATTCTGGATACTGAACCAACCTAGTCTATCACCCCGTTGGAGAATAGGAAAAGTTATGAATATGATCAGGAAGAAAAGCGACATTAGTGGCTTCTACATGTAGAGGTTACCCCTTTTCATTCTACCATACCTTCTTCCACTTGCGTGAGACGTGTTTGGATTTTGAATCCACCTTTACTCCTTTCACGTGAAACGTGTTAGGATGTGACGTTTACTTGGTTAAAACCTTCCTTCTCTCCGTATGAAATATGTTGAGATATGCCTATTGGTTACACCATTGTCATTCTCCTCGATTAAAACCTTCTCTCTCTCTGTATTAAATACGTTGAGATACGCCTGTTGGTTACACCATTGTTATTATCCTTGGTTAAAACCTTCCCTCTCTCCGTATGAAATACGTTGAGATACGCCTGTTGGTTACACCATTGTCGTTTTCCATGGTTAAAACCTTCCCTCTCTCCATATAAAATACGTTGAGATACGCCTATTGGTTACACCATTGTTCTTCTCCTTGGTTAAAACATTCCCTCTCTCCATATGAAATACGTTGAGATACGCCTGTTGGTTACACCATTGTCATTCTCCTTGGTTAAAACCTTCCCTCTCTCCGTATGAAATACGTTGAGATACGCCTGTTCGTTACACCATTGTCGTTCTCCTGGGTTAAAACCTTCCCTCTCTCCATATGAAATATGTTGAGATACGCCTATTGGTTACACCATTGTCATTCTCCTCAGTTAAAACTTTCCCTCTCTCCGTATGAAATACGTTGAGATACACCTGTTCGTTACACCATTGTCGTTCTCCTTGGTTAAAACCTTCCCTTTCTCCGTATGAAATACGTTGAGATACGCCTGTTGGTTACACCATTGTCGTTCTCCTGGGTTAAAACCTTCCCTCTCTCCGTATGAAATATGTTGAGATACGCCTATTGGTTACACCATTGTCATTCTCCTCGATTAAAACCTTCCCTCTCTCTGTATGAAATACGTTGAGATACGCATGTTGGTTACACCATTGTCATTCTCCTTAGTTAAAACCTTCCCTCTCTCCGTATGAAATACGTTGAGATACGCCTGTTGGTTACACCATTGTTATTCTCCCCGGTTAAAACCTCTCATTTCTCCGTATGAAATACGCTGAGATACGCCTGTTGGTTACACCATTGTCATTGTCCTCGGTTAAAACCTTCCCTCTCTCTGTATGACATACGTTAAGACATGCCTGTTTGTTACACCATTGTTTGTCTCCCCGGTTAAAACCCTCCCCTACTCTGTATGAGATATGATTAGGTACGCCTGTTGGTTATACTGCCATTCCTCCTATCACGTGAAATGCATTGAGATTGCAAGTTTACTTGGTTAAAAACATCAGGTGCGCCTGGTGTTTACACCATCTTTCCTTCTTTCACGTGAGATGCGTTAGGCTGTTGTTTCATTCGGTTAAAATTGTGTTGTGACACATTTGTATGTGATCTTGTGGCACATTTATATGCAATGCACCCCCTTGTTATGTTTCTCATCATTTGCACGAGGCTTGCCTCTCATGTTGCCATCTTCATATACCTTTATCATCACTCCATGACATTGCATTGCATTGCATAATCATGAATTTCCAAATAACTGGCTTCGCGAAGCATGTAAGTCTAATTTTCAAATTACATTTTGAGCATGTCATTTGCATTCTATCCCTGAACTACGCTGGTTTGATTCCTTGCAAAGGGATACGTAGGCAACCTTCAGGTTCAACCAATTGCATCTGCATCTTGTTTGTTTGCCCAAGTCTTATGGCCTTGTCAAAAGGGTCGTTTTCGGGCTTTCACTTTCACTCACGTCAAGAAATGACTTTGAGCTCTGTCAAAGAGGGGCAACTATAGAAACCCCATTTTGACCGGCCCTAAGACTTAGGCGCTTTCTTTTGATTACCCGATGATGACAATTAGAATGTGTTTCACACAAAATCCTTAGTAAGAGAGATGAAATTTGAGCTTTAATCCCAACCTTCACACATTTTTGGCCAAACTATTTTAAACCTTAAAACCCATTTTTCAAAATATTTTTTCAAATGTTTCTACGATGTTCTGAGGCTCCCATTTTAATTAAAATATTGCACTTTTTAATAAACAGAGTAAGGACAAAGTGGAAATAAATGGAAGAGAGGTGAACTCTTTGAGAAATATTTAAAAACATCTTGTTTATATGTTTGGAGTTGAAGGAAATGGGAGGGGATGGAAGAAAACTAGTTAAGAAAAAGAATGAGCATCAAATCATTAAGAAGGAAATGAACAGCCTTTAATAAATTAGGCATATCTCTTTGTACACTTGGCATTTCGATGTGAGGCTACCACCATTGGAAAGTAGACTTTTGGGGTTTCAATTTAGACCCAAGAATCACCTAAAACCAATTCTAGATAAGGGAGAAATGGCCGTTTGAAGTTGGACTTGAGAGCAGATTTTGTTGACTTGGCCCGAGGGAAATGAACTGCCTTCACTAAATTAGGCATATCTCTTTGTACACTTGGAATTTAAATGTGAAGTCACCACCATTGGAAAGTAGACTTCTGGGGCTTCAATTTGGACCCAAGAATCACCCTAACCCAAGTCCAGATAAGGGAGATATGCCCATTTGAAGTTGGGCTTAATAGCAAATTTTGTTGACTCGGCCCAAAATAGCAGCAGCCCCATTTTTCTTGGTTTTGATTCGGTTGGGACACCCCATTTACCTATTTTTTGACCCATTCAAGTGCACCCACTCATCCTCCATTATCTCCACTCATCCCCCATTGTTAAAAAGAAGTTTTGTTGGCATCCATAAAGGAGTATCCCATGCAACCACCTTTGAAAATTTGCCTTCCTATCACATTCTTGTCTCCCACCTTGTTTTCCACCTTCTTTTTGACCTTCTCTCTCATTCATTGCCTATATAGGATGATCATATTGTAAGAGAGGGGGAGGATCACGAAATTGAAGAGAAATGAGTGAGAAAATGGTGAAAAAAGAGAAAAAAAAATTGAGTTTTTGAGCCAAAAATATTCCTATCTTCCATATACACCCCATACCTTCCATAGCTACTGAAATTCCTCATTTCCATACACCAAAACCACTCCAAAAATTCTGATATAGCCAAAGATCAATCGCCTCGATCATAAGGAAGAATGTTTAGTGATTGAAAGTGAGAAAAACTTGAGAGAAAAACTAGAGAGTAAGCCACTTTCCATACCACAAACTCCATAATTTTGAATTGAGGATTTGAGAACACACTTCCTACACTTGAGGGTGATGAAGAGGAAGTTTGGAAATCAAGAAATTCAATCTTTCTTTGGAAGGTGAATTTTTAGTCTTTCATTTTCTTATATTTTATATCTCATATTTATTTTTTTTGCTTCTTATTTCATAGTGTTTTGGTATAATCCAAGTGATTTGTTTATCTCATATTTATTTTCTTACTTTATATTTCATAGTGTGTTGTTATAATCCTAGTGGTTCATTTAGCTCATAATTATTTATTTATTTATTTTTATTCGCATGCTTTAATTTCATTTTAGTTTTGTTGTAATCTTGCATGTTCTACCCCATATTTATTTTTTTCTTGTATTAGTCTCATATTAGTTTTGTTGTAATTTTACATGTTCTATCTTATATTTGTTTTATTGTTTTAGGTTTATGTTGTAAGTTTGCACTTTTTATTTTATTTTATATTTGTTTTCTTATTATTTTAATCTAACCGGTAGTCGTTAGTTGAGCCACCTACATATTTTTTGTATGTTCATTTTCTTGGTTTCGCAACAAGACAGGTTTTGCTTGGCCTAGTTGGCCGGCCGGACTATTTGGCCGGTCGATTAGCTTCTTCCGGACAAGATGGCGTAATCTCTCAATGTTGACCAATTTCCACCGACGATTCCAAAGAACATGAAGCTTTTATTTTGTTTATTTTTATTTTGAGTGTTTTGCGAGGTTTTTTATTTTGATGTAATACTCTCCTCATCCCTCTCCAATTTGGTTTGTAATTATTCTTTAAAATGTTGTAATAATTCTCCGCCCCGCTTTTTTCTATCACGTTCTTTTACTTGTTTTCTTTATTTGCACATAAACATCATATTTATTTTTCATCATAGTTATGCTTTGCATCCATGTTTCATGCATCTTGATTTGGCTAAGTTTGCATTTGTGGATTTAATCAATTCCTATGTGATTATGTGCGCTACCTCATGTTCTTGAGATGATTCACATATCATATTTTAGAAGCCGAATCTTTAGTTGCATCTCATGAGTGAATTGCATTAGGATTTTGTATATAAGATCATGCATATTTTACTAACTTTGTTTTGCAGCTTGTTCGTGGGACATCAAACATGTAAGTTTTTATGCTTTAGCATCCCGTGTGTGTGTATTTTTCTTACTATGTCTAGCATTCTACCATGAGGCTAGTTGCTTATGTGATATAACTCTATGAATGCCAGTGGATGGAGGTTGTGTCGCTTAATTTGGAATGATGTTGATTTTTCATGCTTGTAAACTCAATTTATTTGGGTTGTACATCGTCAAAACTCTTTCAAAATGCATGATATCAAATTACTCCAAAATGAATGGCATAGTCTATACTTGTATGCTTCACATAGTAAATTTTAGGATTTATTAACTAATCAGAACATGAACATATAAATAAAATAAAATTCATATCATGGTTAGTAAAGGCCGATCTTTGATCGGGTGGGCGGGGGTGCTCATTATTGACCTCCCCCTCTCATACCTAAGGTTTTGAGCCAAGCATCCTTGGTTACAACGAACAATAGCCTTGGCACGAGTCATGAGTTTCCTAATTTTCCCAAAATAAATATTAGGTGGCGACTCTGAGATCTAATGACGCAGTCCATCTTTGACAAGTTACAATAAAATGGATTTTCAATAAAAGTTGCCAAATCTAGACTCTCATCTATGTTTCACATTGCACTCATGAGAATAGATCAAAGAGATCTCGGGGGTCCGAACTGTTTAACGCGCGCGGGTACCCCCCGGGCACCACCTTGAAAATTTGCCCTCCTATCACATTCTTGTCTCCCACCTTGTCTCCCACCTTCTTTTTGACCTTTACTCTCCCTCATTGCCTATATAGAATGATCATATTGTAAGAGAGGAGGAGGACCACGAAATTGAAGAGAAAGAAGTGAGAAAAGAGTGAAAAAAGAGAGAAAATTGAG
>NW_021025229.1:1083093-1094164 GCF_004153795.1 Camellia sinensis | reverse complement strand
AGAGAAACATAGGGACATATCCCGGTGTTTCGGAAAGAAGGAGAAACATAGGGACCTATCCCCGTGTTTCGAAAAGAAAGAGAAACATAGGGACATATCCCCGTGTTTCGGAAAGAAGAGAAACATAGGGACATATCCCGGTGTTTCGGAAAGAAGGAGAAACATAGGGACCTATCCCCGTGTTTCGAAAAGGAGGAGAAACATAGGGACATATCCCCGTGTTTCGGAAAGAAGAGAAACATAGGGACATATCCCGGTGTTTCAGAAAAAAGAGAAACATAGGGACATCCCAGTGTTTCGGAAAGAAGGAGAAACATAAGGACATATCTTTGTGTTTCGGAAAGAAGGAGAAACATAGGGACATATCCCCATGTTTCGGAAAGAATGAGAAACATAGGGACATATCCCGATGTTTCGGAAAGAGGGAGCGTGCATAAAAATGCAACAAGTGGAACTTGCGTTGTCAACAAGTGGAACGTGCGTGACAACGCAAGTGAAGAGGTGTACATGACAATGCAACCTAAGATGAATTCCAAACACGCTGAAATCATGTGAGGAAAGGAACACTCTAACCACGCTGGAATCGTGAGAAGAGGTTCGAAAACAACCTCCCAGGTGCGTGCACAACGCAACCTGAGATAAAACACGCCTAGGGTCGTGCTTCACGCGTCCTGAGATAGCCCCGGAGTACAACGATCCTAAACGCTGCTCAGTGCAAAAGGATAGACGATACAAGATAACACAAGATGCAAATAAATGCAATAAGTGTGATGATATGATACACGTTACAAGCAAGGTAGAGCATGATGTATAGGGAATGCAATAAACAAAGAAAGCGGTGTTCTAGAAAGCACCTCACGGGGTGAGTGGTGGTGAACCGCTCTACTCTGGCGGGGATCTCCCCTTGTGTTCTTCGAACACTTACTTTCAACTCACAGTACAAAGGTCCCGAAATAGTGACAAGGAGTGACATCTGCATGTAGAAGACATGGATGCCGCTTTTCTTCTTCTTCGATCATATTCACAACTTTCCCTATTCTCCAATGGGGTGACAGACTAGGTTGGTTCAGTATCCAGAATTGAGGCGCATACATGCTACCTCAACCTATGGGGCTTCCATACAGATTTCAAGCGGGAGATACACCCCTGGGTATTTAAACCAGACTTTAGTCTCGGAAATCCCAAACCTTTGCGTTCTAGGAAACAGCCATTCGAACTCTAGTTTCCACCATCGTAGTTGGTCTCCTAGGAACTCATTGCAAACACAGCTAAGATGCCCCTGGCATGGAATGGTACTTAGGGAGTGCACTTCTGATCGCCATTCTGGCTTGAAGCAGGCTTGATCTTGAGCTTGAGGTAGAGGCACATTCATACTTCGAAGCATTGACAAGGCCTGAGGAGGTACATCTGGAGTGCAATCTCGAAACTTTCTGAAATTGAAACAAACTCAGATGCTTCGATTTTCCCTTTTTTTTCTTTTGTTTTGCAGTCCAGAACCTATATAGCTTCAGATAGGTCCTTGTGTTATTGCTCTCACATGACCTAGGTTAAACCCTGCAATTTTATGAAAGAACAAATCATGTTTTGCACAAATGTGGAGAACGACACATCACTCTTAGCACAAAATGATTTTATTTTTGAATTTGAAATTGAGAAACGAGTTCTTAACCGGGTATTGAACCTACGACTGACCACAGTAAAAACAACTCAACAACAGAAAACAAAGGTAAAACAACCTAAACACATCTATTGACACTCAAAACGACTCAAAACAAGAATCGAGACAAACAAAAACACAACAAAACACAAGACTCAAATGTGCACAGGGAGCCTGTTTCTCCGGGTATTGTTTCCCACCCTTTCTCATTTGTGATTCTCACATCACTCTGGCACTCAATCTCTATTTTTCTAAAAAACCTTTTTCTCACTTTTTCTCTCAGCACACATCTCTCTATTTTTTACTCTCTCTTATTTTTTGTATCCCTCCCCTGGGTGGTTGATGGATAAACAGGAAGTGGTAGGCTCTTGCCCCTAGTATTCTACCAAATTCTTCTTCTTTCGCTCATAACAGTGAGCTTTCCCATAGAGGGGTTATGATGCGATTAGACATGCAGCAAATCTGTAATTGACATCGTTTGGCGAGGTCCTTGGCCAGTTTGGATGTGATTGTCCAGATAAGGGAGTGGAATATTCTGCTCCATTCCAGTTCGTGCTTCGCACTTGGCTTAATACCTCGTTGCTTGGAGGATGTGAGAGCTTTCAGCCCTTTACTGTTAGCTTCTGATGTGCCCTTTCTGGCAAATATGGTGCCCTTTTTGGCAAGTATGGTGCCCTTTCTGGCGAGTATGTTGACAACGGGGAAAAGACAGAAAACCTGACTCAACTGTGCCCCTAGTTCATCATTTTGACCATTTTTGTTTTTGGCTTTCTGTTAAAACAATTTTGATCAACATGAGAGTTAGATTAACAGACTTGTTCAATTTTTTGATTTGAAATCATGCAAGTCAGGTTATGAGCACTGAAAATTTTTCTTTTTTGGGTCCAAGAAATGGTCCAGTTTTGGAAAAAATAGAATAATTTTTGAGAAAATTAGTCAACCTCATTAAAAAAATCTCAAAAACTATTTTTGCAAATGGCCACTGCTCAACCAACATAGAATTTACTCTTGAGATGCACAACCTTAGATCCAAAACAATGGAAAATTGGCCCTTGTCTGAATGGCACTACACGGCACCAAATCTAGCAAAGAAAAGTTGCCCTTTGTTTGAATGGCAACTCACAGCAACGGAAAGTTGCCCCTTATCTGAATAGCGCCACAGCATACTGTAACTAATCCTCATAGTGACAATCACCACTGAACACTCAGATACAACGAAGACAAAGATGACCCGTTCAATCTCATGGACAGGACAGTTGAGTTTGAAGTGTTTACGGCTGGACTTCAGAATGAAGTTGCCTACGTATCCCGAAGATAGGAATCAACCCTTACGTAGCTCAGTTCAGGTACACTCGGGTATTAACATCTCCTTTTGCGCTCTAACTTTTGCCAAGGGCGCCCTTCCAAGTTTTCAACCTTGCGAGCTATGTTTTTCTTTTCTTTTCATTTCTTTTCATCTTTTCTTTTCTTTTCTTTTTCTTCATTTTTCTTTTTCTTTTCATTTTTGTTCTTTTCTTTTTTTTCTTTTCTTTTCTTTTCTTTTCATTTCTTTTTTTTTTCTTGTTCTTTTCTTTTTTCTTGCTCTAACTTTTGCCTGGGTCGCCTTCCTGGGTTTTCGACCCAGCGAGCCTCTTAAGGATAGAAAAGTGTGACTTTGTCCATGTTGATTGATCATAGGATCTCGAATTCATTTGAATCTAGGAGAATGGTGGCCGTTCACGGATGATGCAGAAGTCCATCCAATGGGGGCTGAAGTTACCCCTAGTGTTGCGGATAGGAACTTGATTGTGTTTCGACAAAACTTCTTCTTCCAGCTGCTGGAATTTGGCTTTCTTGCCAGTCTTCATTGGTTTGCAGAATGATCCATCTTTTAAATCTTTGAGCACATCTGACATTTTCGTCCCTAGTTAAAGGGCTACTTCTCATCTAGCTTTGCAAGCTTCCTTTGATCAATCTGACCTTCTTGCCCCTAGTTCAAGGGCTGCTTCAAATCTAGCCTGGCGGGCCTCATTTGATGTCACATGACCTTATTGCCCCTGGTTCATGGGTTGCTTCAAATCTGGCCATACAAGCCTCACATTGTGGTTGACCATTGAACATTCTGAGTCCAAGTTCAAGGTTTGAAAGCAAAAATGGGTTGAGTCTTGAGGCTGAGAGCGATCCTATGCTGCACAATCTCAAGAGCGATTCCATACATGTCTTCGCAGGACCACGCAAAACATTTTTTGAAATCCTTTAAGAAAGCGACCAGTCGCTCACGCCGAAGATAATGTAGAATCAATTTGGATCAAGCCAGGATCCTTCTCAGTACTCACATTAACAAGCATGATCTCATTCATTAAGGGCTTAGCATGCCTCTCTTCCTCTCAATTGATCAAATTTTTATAAATCCAGAGGAATTCCCCCCTCTCTGTTTTCATCACAATGTTAGAAAAAGTTTTGAAAAACTTAGGTCAATGCAATGACTTCAAGGCGCAGAAAAGTAGGTGAAAAGCACTGTCGTTTCATTCAAATCTTCTGGCACAACTAGCTCCAAGGCAGGAACAGACACAAAACAAAGAGTGCAAAAGACAAACACAAAACAAGATAGTGATGCCTGAGGTAACACCCCCGAAATCACCCGACTCCAACACAACAGGACTGACTCGATACAACAAGATAGACCCGACTGACTCAGCACAAAAAGATTGACTCAATACAACATAACAAAACTGACCCAATACCCAAGTCATAAAGTACAATAGACAGCATTTGCACTTTGCTCAAAACAGTGAGTGCCATCCCTATTCTGGAGTAAACTGAGTGCCATCCGCAAGTGGTTCATCCGCTGATCACATAATCACATTATCCCCCTAAGTTCACTGATCTAGTGCCAATAGACTTTGCAGGACCTGGTGCGGCAATGACCCCGTTGTCAATCAGATCTTGTATTTCGTGACGAAAATGAGAACAACCGTTAGTGTCATGACCAACTTGTTGATGGAAGGCACAATACTTGGTCGGATCATGCTTGGTTAGAAGGGCATTCGAGAGAGGCCGAGGCTCAAGGGGTTTGAGATGGCCTTGTCCAACGAGGATTTGGAGAGCTTTGGACAAAGGCATATAGAGAGGATTGAAGAACTTTTGGCCTCAAGGTTGGTACTTCAAGGTTTGTGGAGTGTTGGATGTACCAGCAAAAGGGTCAGCAGGTGCTGACTAGGTTTGATGATCTCTGACAGATACAGGACTGGAGTTGGGAGGGGTGTTTCTGGTATGACATCCCTTTCTGTTGTTTTCCCTATGGTTCAGAATGCTCACATCCCTTTCTGTTGTTTTCCCTATGGTTCAGAATGCTCTCATCCCGAGTAACAAAAGTGTCATCCACAATCTTTGCAACAACTGTAAGCACTTGTTGTTTGTTCAGCCCTTTGGCTTTCAAAGCCTCAACGGCCCACTGAAGATGTTCAAAGGGACCAATGCTTGCCCCTACCTTGTTCTTACCACTTGCCTCCACTTTGCCAAGGGATTAGGTCACTATATCAGAGCGAAGCCCAGTTATTGTCGACACGCTAACACCCAGATCTGAGATGTCTTCAGGTTAGCCCTTTTCAATTACCGCTTGCCCCAAGATCAAGGAGCCTTTTGGGTTGAAACTTCTGGCCTGTGATGTGGTCGATGATAGAGCCAAAATTCCAAAGGCTAAATCTGCCATAATTTTTTGCAAATCGTCAATCATGCTCACCAACTCAAAAGTAGTGGGTTCACGGTCACGGGTTTGAGATAATTGGGGTTCAGGTGTACCCATCATGCATAAGTCCATGCTGACTGTAATGAACACCTCAGGCTTGGGTAAATGGGCTAAGGTGATGTATATACTGGGATGAAACGGGTTGGCCGTTGTTTGGATGAAGTTTACCTGCCTAGGTGGAGGGTTTGGATTAACATTTGGTTTTTCTAGAGGTGCTATTACCTTGTTGCCAATGAGATCTTGAATCTCATGACGTAGTCTGATGCAAAAGTCGGTATCATGACCGTGCTGCTGATGAAGGATAGTACTTAGCCGGGTCATGCTTTGGAGGGAGAGGATCGGATAGAGGTTGTTGTTCTAACTATTTCAGATGTCCTTTCCTGAGTAGGACCCCTAGGGCTTTAGACAAGGGCATATAAAGTGGGGTGAAAACCCTTTTGCCTCGGGGTAGATAGTTCGAAGTTTGGGGGTTTGGATTGGACGTACCAACAAAGGGGTGGCTGTTTTCGGAGTGGTGGTGACCATTCCAACTTCAGAAGCTCTTGCAGCTGCATCACCACTGGTGGTCACATTCGAACTGCGTGTATAACCCTTCTTGGGTGACTCCTTTTCGTGGTCAATCAGACCTTGCTTTATGGCATCCTCAATCTATACCCCAATCTCGTGTAAGCCAGCAAAAGTGGGAAGGGGTAAGACGACCATCCTCTGCATCAATTTTGGTTGCAGATTCTGCACGACCATCCTTATCTGGTCTTTCTCAGCCTGCCTGGTGGTCATCATAGAAGCTTTGGTTCTCCAACGAGTTACGAAGTCACAAAAGCCCTCCTTCAGCTCTTGTCTAGTCGCCTCGAGATCACTAGTTGTGACCTCGATTTGCGTGTTGTATGAATATTGGGCGACGAAAGCCTCGACCATCTCTTCCCAACTCCTTTTTACTGAATCCTCCAACGTAGCGTACCAGATGGCCGTAACACCCGACAGGGTCCGGCCGAAGAGAGATAGCTTTTGTAATCTGGAGAGGCCCATTCGTCGTAAGATATTCAAGAATAACTGCAAATGTACCATAGGATCTCCAGAACCATCGAAACTATCTATATGTGGCATCTTGAACCGGTCCGACAATGTGACCGCTGAATCCGTGTAACCATCCTCTATGTCTGGAATGGAGTTACTGCCTTTAGCCCTCTTGAACAACTTTTCAAGCTTGCTCAATTTTAATGCAGTTGGATCTACTTCGACCTCGAAAGGGGCCTCAATTGGGTAAGCCTATGCTTTGGAAGTCTGAGGTGGAGTGGGATCCACTGGGACATTTGTATTCTCCTGGGCATTGGCGGTAGGGGCAGGAGCCCTTGGTGCAGGAATTTCTACTGGAGGAGGGTGGGACGCAGAAGCTGTTCCTTGTTATGTTTGTTGCTGCTACTGTTGAAGACGGGCAATGAGTTCAGCCTGTTGGGCCACGACCTCAGTCTGGCGAGCGGTAACCTCCGCCTGGCGGTTAGCATCTCGCTGCATGGCTTCCATAGACTGTTAGAGCTAATGTATCATGTCTTCCATACTCATACTAACTAAAGGGGGCTAATCTATCGGATTTGGTGAGTTTTCTCTTTTTGAGGTGGAAATAGGAAATTGAGTCCAACTGCGCACAGGTGATGTAGATGGTAACCGCTGAACTGGGGACTGTTGAACTGGTGATCTGTGCCTAACTGGCCTTTTTGCTTTGCCACTAGCGAAGGAAACACTGATTGCCCTTGAACTGAATCTCTGACCTGACAAAGTCTATCAACACAAGTCCAATGTACCCGGGGGATATTGGAGCCATCTGAAGCTATAGTTCCAGGACCACCTAGCAAAAGAGAAAACAGACAACACCTCAGCCTAATTTCACCAAAACAGATATGAGCATAGCTAAATGACTGTGCTCACTACTGAATTCTGCCCCAAAATTTCTACCTCAAATCTGATACCCTCAGGTAAAACTGATGCCCTCAAACTGATACCGAGACTTGCAAACAGATACATGCATCCTGTAGAGACACATCCCTAACAACACATAGCAAGCAAGTGAGAGCCAAAACACCCCTATGGTGAGGTAGGGTTTCCCGGTCCTATTTTGTCAGGAGCTAGGGTTTCACTACGTACGCATGCGGTTTCGAACAACCTACATTCGGGTAAGCAACCTATCCTAGTTTGGAATGGTCACTATGGCTTCCGATATGCAACTAGGTCGAAAGGCCAAAAAGGGTGCCTCGGCAAAACCGAGGTTTGCATTCCCATCGTGGCAGAGCCCGTAACCAGTCAGCCTTATGGCACGCTTCTCAAAGCAAGCCTCCGGCAAACCGTTCAGCAATAGCAGATGGCAAACATTGTGACTTAGGCGCACCTATGCAAATGCAATGCAAGAAACACATAAATGTAGATAAAACAACATATCATGAGTTTGAGTCAAGTTCTCTAAATCCCCAGCAGAGTCGCCAGAAACTGTAGACCGCCTGAAACTCTCTCCGCGCAGCCCCCTTTCGGAGAGGGCGCGAATTGGGTTCTAGTTACTACAGTTCAGACTCCTGTCACGGTTCTAAATCTAATCTCACAAAGTGCAACGTAAGATTGATAAATCACCAAAGAGTCCAAATCTGGCAAATCGTTTTGGAAAATCGATTTTAATCAAAAAGCGCCAAACATGGACTACTTTGCCAGATTTCAAAGTCGCCACCTAAATATTTTGTTTTGGAAAATTTAGAAAATCCTGACTCATGCTAAAGGCCACGTGTCCGTCATCACCAAAGTTGTCTCAGCTCGGGAACTTGGGTACGAGAAAGGAAGGTCCTGGAATGAGCACCCCCGCTCGCCCGATCAAAGGATTGGCCTCTACTAATCATGATATGTTGTTTTTGAAAACACGTGTTCTTATTCTGGTTTATTAGCTAACCTTACAATGTGATGCGCACAGCATACAAGTATAGACCAAATCACTCAATTTGAAACAAAACATCTCATGTTTGTTTTTTTCGAAAATGGTTTGAAAGTACTACTTGCAAGTAGGCTAAAATGTGGATTTGCCACCCTCAAGTGGGCTTAAAACATGATTTGCCACTTCAAGTGGACTTAAAACCTCATATTTTGATGAATTGTTCCAATTCAAGTAATGAAGCCTTCATCCACAGGCACTCATGCAATTAATCATTTAAGCAAATAGCCTCATAGCAAGCATGCTATCATGGCAATCATTTACACTCATGCAAGGATGCTAAAGCGTAAACACTTATAGTGTACTCATAGCCAAAACAGAAGCTAGTTAGAAATCATGAATGCTCCTAGCTATGTTAAGATGCCTAATGCAACACATGCAAAAATGCAACTAAAATAGGCTCAGCTGTCTAAAATGGCATATGAATGCAACACTTGATAACATGCTTTGAAACACGTATTCAAGAAAGTGTATGGAAATACAATGCAGTTTGAATGATGCGTCGAGCCTGGTGCATGCAATACGAATGAATGATGCACGCATGCAAAGCATAGGTATGCTAATTGAAACATGCCCTAAAACTAACCATCAAAAGGTGGTAAATAAAAGGGAGAAAGACGTGGAGTTGGAAGACATTCACGCACACACGCACACTTATTACAACATTTGCCCTCTCGACAGAGAGTCCGAATGAAAGAGAGCTAACTAGCTATGCTAATTAAGCTAACTATTACAAAACAAAACTAATTAACTAACTATTTAACTAATTATTACAACACAAATCGATTATCTAAGCACGTTAACTAATTAAGTACAAAACCGACGAATTAACTAGCTAAGCAAAGTAGTTAAAAGGAGCCTCGGGGAGAGGGATGCATGCATGCTCGATCGGCTTCCTCCCGAAAATCCGTCGCCTTGCCAACGGTTGCCTTTGTTTGCATTTGCCTTGATTCCTGAACACCGAACCAATCTCCAAGTTGTTTCTGCTCCAGAACCAGAACAACTTTGGACCACCTTTGAGCCTAAGAATTGTCAGCCACTTTCACTGGCCGGTCGGCCACTTGCTCTTGCACACTCCAATTTTGCTGCAAACAGAGTACAAAAGGGGCAAAGCAAGGCATTTGCAGGGTATGTGTGTACAACCACCCTCCTTATCATTTCTCAAGCTCAAAGGAGTATGGTACTTAGCTCTCGGGCCACCAACCGAGCATAGCAATGCACAATGGCCAAGAAGCCAAGTTTGTACAAGTCAATGAATGCACAAATAGACTCGATGAACCTCCACCCTATCATGCACGATCAAGGGTGTCGGCGACTAAGAAATGAGGCACGTTTCATCACTTCAAGTATGAAACCTCTCTCATTTCTTGTGTTTGGATTAATGTCCGATCCAAACACAAGCAATGCATCACAAACATGTTATCTTGGCATGATTTATTTTGATTCATTTTGTTTACTCATTTAGATTGCCGATAAGTCCTTTAACCAGTTAAATCTAAAAGTGAGAAGTCCTCTAATTTCGAAAGACGGACCAAGCCACAAGCTTCTTGAGCATGAAAGAAGCATCATGTCGCTAAGCATGAACGCCTCAATTCGTGCTCAAACCAACGAGGGCTTAGGACCACTTTCAAAGCACATGAAAGAGTAAACAATGGAGTGCCATGGCATGTATTTCAACTCTGAAATGACATGCTAAAAAACATTAAATCATGCAAACAATGCATGCTATGGGGCCAAGAGCACTAAAACAAGTGAAGGACATTACACATGAGGCATGCATTATCAATCTCAAATGGTCAAGCCAACTATGGACAGACCTACACCATGCCAAAACAGTGGCAAAATCATGCTGGAAATAAAGCACCAAAAGCTACAACAACATGCTCATGCATTGGCTCGCAAGCTAGGCATTAAACACAACTCTCAAACACAATGAAAGAGTGACAAATAGGAGAGTATGGCAGAGATATAGGCACTGAAATCATATGCCAAATGATGACATATCATGCAAACAACACAAGTGTATCATGCAAGAGGATTTTATGCATTAACGCTAGTGAAGTACACAGCACTAGGACTATGCAATACATTGCTCAATAGACTAAACCAACCCTAAACAGACCTCATGCATGCCAAAACAGTGGCCAAAATGATCTAAAATGATAGCATGAAAGGCAAGAAAATGATGTTCATGCATTGGCTCATAAGCGAGACATAAGGCTCAACTCTCAAACACAATTAAAGAGCGATATATATGAGTGTATGATGGAAGTATATGCTCTGAAATTTCATACCAAATGATGCCATATCATGCACACATCACAAATATAGCATGCTAAGGGCCTCAAAACTCAAGACTAGTAAAGCCATCTATGCAATAGCTATACAAAGCAAGCCCCAAAAGGCCAAGAACACTCAGGAAAGTCCTAAAGCATGTCAAAATAATGCCAAAACATGCATGGAGTATAGCTAACACATGCTAGAATGAAAGGCCAAAACACCAAGTATGTAAAGCTAGTGAGCATGATTGCACTACAAGTGCAAAAACCCAGCAAGATGTGACCCCACCAACCAAAATCAGAGTTAAGGCATGTTAAATAATGGCCAAAAACATGCTGGAATGAAGCCAATACATGCTAGAATAATATGCCAAATCATGAAGCATGTTAGGTTTATGAGTATGATTACACTACAAGTGGATGAAGCATGCATAAGGTGACTC
>NW_021025229.1:1026953-1077417 GCF_004153795.1 Camellia sinensis | reverse complement strand
GGCATTTTTTTTTGAACATTAATGTTTAATTTTTTGTTTTTTTTGTTAAGTAAAAATCATTATTTTATTTTTTTTGAAAATTTTTTATTTTATTTTTATTTTTTTTAAATTTTTTACACGTTGGGCATTTTTTTAAAACATTAATGTTTAATGTTTTTGTATTTTTTATATTTTTTTTATTATTTTATATTAAAATAATTTAACAATCCCTACACTAACAACTATCATCAAAACAAACACAATTTCACTTAATCCCCTCACTATCAATCCTCTCACTAATAATCCCCTCATTATCAATCCCTTTCATTCTACCTCTGAAAACAAACGGGTCTTTCCGAAAATGGAGAGCTTGTGAGGTTAAAACTCCAATTGGCACTTCCATCGGTGGGAAATGCTCCGATGATGGAGATGAAACAGAATCTCCGATGGAAATGCTTTAAGTTGGGCATTGGACGCAAGAAATCAAGGCTATATGCTTTGGTTCACTGGGTATTCCGTCTGAAATGGTGATAAACAGTAAAGAGTAAATGGGGAGACGACAACAGTCAAGCCCAGCCCTGAGATTTCCGAGGCCCAAAGCCAATAATCAACTAATAAATTTCTGGGGCCCTTCACATTTTTTTTTCATTGAATGAAAAAAAAAAAATTGAAAGTAAAGGACAAAAGATTTGTGTCAAAATCACAAAAAATATTTAGCATTACATTACAATAACTAATAAGTATCGCTTGATCCTCACTCTTCTTGTATTTTTAGAAGCAAATAAATCAATCATACTTGCACAATCTAATTTTTTTGCAAAATCATTTTCAATGAATAACAATGGTAATTATTTTAAATAGGCCTTTCAATTTTTTAATGGATTAATTTATTTTAAGTTAATTTGGGCCTTCCTTAATTTTTTTTGTACTTAGAATATACTTAATATATTAGACTAAACTATAATAAGAGAGACCCTTTTTTGGGTCTATTTTCAATGGATAACAATGCTAATTTTTTTGAATGGCCTTTCAATTTTTTAATGGATCAATTTATTTTAAGTTAGTTTAGGCCTTTTTTTTTAATTTTTTAGACTTAAAGTGTACCTAATATATTACACTAAATTATAATAGGAAGGGGCCCCTTTTTTGAGTCTATTTTGAGGGGCCCTAGGCCATGGCCTTCTGGCCTATGCCCCGGGGCCGGCCCTGACAATAGTATATATGTCTTGCACTCGAAGGAGGGGATTTGAAAAACTTCTTGGGGAATCGCGCCCATCATCATGACAAAACGATGTGTGTCCCCCTAAAAAGATGTTGCGTTAGAGTAATGGGGGGACCCAGGCTCTCTGATGCATCAGATTTGCACCAGGCATATCAATGAACTAGGCGTGGAATCAAGCTCGGCCAATTATGGGCAATCCGGCTTAAGCTGAAGCAAACCAGATTAAGGGAAAATTGAGAAGGGAGTTTTGTGTCGTGCTAAAGGGGTCGAGCTATGATGGGCCAAGCCCAGCCCACTACTTTGTGGTTAGCTGGGCCACTAAAGATGGACTTGAGTCTGCCTTACAGAACTAGCCGAGCTCCCTCTTACTGGCCGAGATGTTTTTCGTGTGAATCAAGCTAAGACAACCGTGCTGTATAGGACTGAGCAGAATTGGATCCTTGTTTTGAGTGGCAACATGGCACAGGATTCACGGGCAAAGATCACGAGCTTAACTAAGTTGTTGGTAGCTCAGCCAAGGGATGCTCGGTTGAGTGCTTCTCGTGCCCCAACGATTTGTGGGGGACAAACAATGACCTGTCCAAGTTAATGTTGTCCCTGACAAGTACATACATATAAAGGAATAACGAAACATAACGTCCTTGCCCCAAAGACAATGGGGATAATGTGCACTACATGGAGAAATGAGACAAGTTGTCTATATAAGGCCTATGAGTCCATTTTGAAGGGTAAGCAATCTTGAGCCAAAGAACTCTCTCATTCTCCTATATTCTCTAAGGGTACTAACTTGACCATCGGAAGGGTTTTTCGACGATACACCCGCTGGTTAGCACATTTATGTTATGTTTGCAGGAGAAACGACGCCATTAAAGTGAACAGAATACGGAGGCAAGGAGTACGGAAGTGAAGATTATTTGCTCTCTGTACATGGCGCATCTCCTTTTTTTCTTCTTTTTTTTATTAAATTTCTAGATCAATACCCTTACCAAAATTCTTTCTAGAATTTAATATTTAAAAGACTTCTACTTAAAATATTACCCATAAACAAAACTTAATAGAATTATACATACTAAAAATATTTTACAAATTAATTTTATTCTATATTTTTCACTTTTTTTAAATTAAATATTAACAATATTTATTTTTATGAAATTTATTATATATATTTATGTAAGTTACATTTTTATAATATGATAGAGCTAAAATTATTAATATAAACATAAATAATTTATTTAAAAGTAATATATGTTATAATTTAAGTAGTGCTTTTATGGAACAATATGATTAAAATTATTAAAATAATAATTAGAATCATTATTTAAATTTTAAATTATTGTTTTTTTTTCCTCCAATTTAATGATTATTTTCAATATTTTATAAAAATATAAATGATTTAACTAAATTTTATATAATAAAAAAATATGTTTAACCTGTGCATCGCATGGGTTAACTACTAGTTAAATATGTAATGAAAATCTCCCATTACATATATAAAATGAAGAAGATAAAAAATTAAAAAAAAAAAACATCCATTCATGAATGAGCTATAAATAAGAATTGTCATGATTGGTAGTTAAGCTCAAGAGTTGACAATTGATAGAGAGAGAAATTATAAAGGAAGAAGGGAAACACAAAAAAGTATCGTTTGGCTTATATTAGACATTAGCATAGTGAAGTAGTTTTAGAGATGTACCTTTCAAACTCAATACAATTTTTAGAAGATTAGAAATAAAAGTTAAATTTTAGTTCTTCATTTCCTTGCTGTTAATTCAAAAAAAGTTCTGGAATCTATCGAGCCAAATCGAATATCGACACGCAACCTGATCATTGTTTGAGAATTTATGTTAAGGCATTGTTGATTGTGACTTGATAAAAATTTTACTAACAGCCATTAGAACGAATTGAATTTATTCTCATCTATTGATTTAGTGAAAAACATCATTCATATAAATAATTAATATAATAATAACATATCACATAATAAACATATTATGATATAAAAAAAATTAACATCATATTATTATTATTATTATTATTATTATTATTATTATTATAAAAGGGATTGCATTATATATTGTTATAGTCAACTCAAATCATGGTTTAATAAGTTAAACGGATTTGTTAACAAAGGAATAGCAATATGCGCATAAATTTTTTTACATACTTCTTCAATATTAACAATTTTAGCATTTGTTTCATATTTATATCTTAGCTTGAGGGAACTTGAGGAGTCCATGGAGTTTATTATAGACCATGTTTTGATAATATGAACCATTCATTTTGTAAAATCTTTCATCTATAACTTTCATAAAAAAAAATTAAGTTGATCCGATAATTATAACATTATTATTTTATCACGTTTGTCTTTTAAAAAAAAAATAGACAACAAATATATTTTTAAAAATAGATATTCTATTTTTCTGAGACAAATACAATAAATATTGACTGGCTTAACTTTTTCATAGATGATATGCAGAGGGTCCTACAAAATGAATGGTTTAGATTATCGAAATGAGACTTATGGTAAGCTCCACAGGCCTCTCAAATTCTTTCAAGTTGATATTTGAACTTAAGAAAAATCCAATCCTTTGTTAAGTTTTTAAATTAGTTAGAACAATTTATTACTCGGCTTGATTAGTTTATATATTAATTCAAATCAAACTTGAACAATCTACTACTCAACTCGATGAATTTATATTATATATATATATATATATAACAACGTTATTCGAACTCAGCTCATGTTTGATTAGTTACTCGTTAGAGATGAACTTGTTATGCAAATAAATTAAATTGGGTTGTTTTAGATGTACTATATAAGTGTATTTTTTGACTTTTTAACTAAAAAAGTAAAAAATATATTGAGAGGGTAATTTTGGTAAAAATTGGGCCGAGCTATGAGATGGACTTTATGGCCCAAAGTACGAAGGACTGGGTAAAAAGGCTGAAAAGTTACTCCGGCCCAAGAGAGATAAAGTTACTCCGGTCCGGAAGCAACTTGGAGTTAGGCCGGTCTCAGAGTTAGTTCGGTCATGACATATTGTGGTTAGAATGGTCAAAACCTTGCTACTCGGTAGCTCGGTCTAAACATACCATGGTTTGTACATGAAAGAACCGATATAGGGAGTAGGAAAGAAAGAACCGAACTAAGGATAGTTCAGCCTACTCTTTGGCTCAGCATAGCCAGTATTATTTTGGTCATGTGGTAGTTCGGCCATGGTAAAAACCATCTCACTTGGTTTAAGCAGTAAGGGGGGTGTTAAAGGATAAGCATTATCTTTCAGGAGTATGAATCCTAGGAGGACTCTGCATGGAGGAGTAGAAGTCCTACTAGGATTATGCCACACGAAATCTATAAAAGCTCACAAACATCACCTTGGAGGAGGTAACACACAACTTTGCTCTTTGAATACACAGAGCTTTTGCCTATTTGTCAAGCTTACTGACTTAGGCATCGGAGAGGTTTCCGGCACACACCCGCCGGCTAGCTCACGTTTGTGTTTTCAGGTGATAAAGCAACGTCGTACGGAGGAACGCAGTCTTGATCAACAGGATTATACGAGAAGGTTTATTTCTTTCCCGTACAATTGGCGCCGTCTGTGGGAAAAACAGACAGAACAAAACCTCTTGATTAAGCTTCTCCTCTTTTCAAACAATGGCACACATTGAGGAACTGCCGCAGTCCGCCGTCGACGGGCTAACTCCAGATGGGGGCGCAAGGCGTGAAGGATTACCCTCTGTCCCTCCCATGGCGGACTTGGAGCCCCAACGACATAACACCAGGAGGGATACTAGGGGGAGGTGAACTAACAGCCCCCGTCACTCTCGTTCGCAAAGCCCTGATAGGCAAAGGCGGAGGATCGATCCTCAAGCACTAGAAGACCGCGTGAAAGAGCAAGATGAATTGATAAGAAAGATGGCGGCGGACATGGAGGCCTTGAAACGCCAGATGAAGAAAAAAGAAGTGGCGACAGGAGAGGGGCGCAAAAACAAGACGCCCCCTCGCCACTTAGAAATTCATAGTAGAAATGCCACACCCTCGCAGGGAGCGAGCAGAAGCCTCAGGACGGGCGATACTCAATCGTGGTCTTCCAGAACTCGTCACTCCAGGTCTGAGAAGACGAGATCTGAAAGATCATACACTGAAGGAAGCACGTATTGGCCCTCGCATTCGCACCAAACCAGATCTAGACAAACGGTGCTACCTAGAACATCCGACTTACGAACCGTGCTCGAAGAAAAGGCACGGTGCAAGGAGGATGCCAGGGCAAGGGATCCACACAGAGTTTCTGCCTTACAGCGGTTGGCTCCTCGGACGCATGGAAGCGTCGAGGTTAGAATGCCAATTCCACGCCCTGCCTATGAACCAAAAGACAAAGCATTGGCAAGGCTGCAGACTTCGCCGTTTATTCCAGCGATTGAAAACGCGCCCCTACCATTAGGCTTCCTTCAGCCCAAATTTACTACCTATGAAGGGAAGACGGACCCCTACTCACATTTAAGCCACTTTCGCCAGGTCATGGCTGTGTACAGGCGAAACGAGGCCTTAATGTGTATACTCTTCCCATCAAGCCTTGGCGACCTAGGCTTGACCTGGTTCGAGAAACTTCCAGAGGGCAGCATAGCCTCCTGGGCTCAATTGGCAGAAGCATTCATAACAAGGTTCCGAACAAACACTAAAACCCCAGTGGAGATCGACCAGCTACTCTCCATCGACATGGGTGATAAAGAGACCCTAAGATCCTACAACAGTCGCTACTGGGAGACATTCAATCAGATTGGGGACTGCCCCACCAATCTCGCCATCGCACAATATAAAAGAGGCCTTCCAGTTGGGAACAGACTAAGGGATTCGATCACCATGACGCCACCCCTCACCATGGAAGCCCTGATGAAAAGAGTGCATCAGCACATCAGGGTAGAAGAGGATAGCGCACGTGCGAAAGCAAAATCTAGCACGACCATAGTACCAGAAAAGAAAACCTCAGCAAAGGTCAATGCAGTAGATCGTCAGAACAGAAACAGTCGTGGCAGACGAGATAACGGAGAAGACCCAGATAAAAGATGGTTGAGAATCCGCACTGCCATAACAACAGTGTTCAAAAAATCGATATATCGGATTCTAAGCGAAATAAAAGATGAGCCTTTCGTCAAGTGGCCAGCCAAGCTAGGAGAAGCTCAGAAGGACTATGACGAAAGATCACGGTGCACCTTCCACAAAGAAAAGGGGCACCGCACTGAGAATTGCACACCATTAAGACAACACTTGGAGGAATTGGTGGCGGCAGGTCACCTGGATAAATATATTGAAGGAGGGACACAGCCAGCCCCCCAGGACCACAATAACCCCAATGGGATGCCAATCGACGCCCCGTCTCAAGGCATTATCAATGTGATACATGGAGTTTTTGAACCTGAGCGTGTATGCGAGCTCAGGGGATCGATCAAAAAGACTGAGCACTTTAGAGAAGTGCTAAGTGCCCAACCTGCCGTCAAGAAGGGGAAGACAGAGGCAACAAACGTCATGTCCTTTTCGGATAAAGATTTGGAACGAATTTATTGCCCCCACAATGATGCCCTGGTTGTCACTCTCCGAGTCAAGGATTTTGACGTCAAGCGGATTCTGATTGACCAGGGTAGTTCGTGTGAAATCATGTACTACGAAACATTTAAACAATTAAAGCTGCAAGACAAAGACTTGGCGCCTGCCGTATCTCCCCTAATTGGGTTCAACTCCATGCTAGAATGGCTCGTCGGCAAAATAATTCTTCCAGTTAGAGCAGGAAAGCGTGACAAAACAAGTGGAGTTCTGGGTATTGAAGGTCCCATCCACTTACAACATCATCTTGGGCAGAACATGGCTGCATGCCATGCGATCGGTGGCGTCATCTTACCACCAAGTAATGCGGTTCCCCAACGACACCGGTATAATTGAAGAAGTCTACGGAGATCAGATCATGTCAAAACAATGCTTCGCCACGGTGAATGGCAGCCGCACTGCCAAAGGATACGTTCATTCGGTGGAAGAACCAGAAAGTAATGAGCTATTCGCAGACGTCGGCAAAGCGGCGGACCAGAAAGCAGTGGAGGACTTGGTAGAGGTAAAAATAAATGAGAAGAACCCGGATAAGTTCTTTTTGCTCGGTTCGTCGTTGTCCAGCACTGAGAGATTAGAGGTCTTGGAATTCTTGACCTCTAACATCGAAGTATTCGCCTGGACACCCTACAACATGCCAGGCATTGATCCAAGCTTCATCTGTCACCAATTTAATGTCCACCCATCAGCCAGACCAGTCATTCAGCGCACTCGCAGATCGGCACTTCACCATGCCGAAATAGTGGCAGAAGAAGTAGGTAACCTGCTGGAGGCAGGAGCAATTAGAGAGGTGCACTACCCAAAATGGATCTCCAGCACAGTCGTAGTGCCAAAGAAGAATGGCAAATGGCGTGTCTGCGTCGACTACAAAACAGTCAACAAGGCATGTCCAAAAGACAGCTTTCCTCTACCAAGAATAGATCAACTGGTAGACCTGACGGCAGGGCACAATCGACTTAGCTTTCTGGATGCATACAGAGGCTACCACCAGATCGCCATGCCTGAACCAGACCAGGAGGTCGCATCCTTTACAACTCCAAGAGGACTATATTGTTACAAGGTCATGCCCTTTGGCCTAAAGAACGCAGGGGCAACATTCCAACGGATGGTCACCAAGATGTTTGAACCATTGTTAGGCAGAACAATGGAGGCTTACATCGATGACATGGTGGTCAAGAGCAAGAATGAGAATGACCATCTCAAGGACTTAGGAGAGATGTTTGAAATCCTGAAGAAGCACAACTTGCGCCTTAATGCGTCCAAGTGTGCATTCGTGGTAGGATCTGGCAAATTCCTAGGCTTCCTTGTGACCAACCGAGGTATAGAAGCAGATCCCTCTCAGATCAAAGCAATCCAGAATTTGGAGAGACCAAACTCAGTCAAAGAAGTGCAGCATCTCACCGGCATGGCGGCTGCGCTCAATCGGTTCATAAGTAGGTCGTCAGATAGACTACGACCATTTTTTCATGTCTTAAAGGGCAAGTTTGAGTGGGACGAAGAATGCAACCAAGCTCTGGAAAGCTTGAAGGAATATATGTCTTCCCTACCACTGCTTGTTACCCCAGTACCTGGTGAAGAACTCTTCTTGTACCTGGCAGTCTCTCAGCACGCAGTTAGCGCAGTGTTGGTTCGTGCAGAAGGAATCCAACACCTGCCCATCTTTTATGTCAGCAAGACATTGCTGGGAGCCGAAACAAGGTACTTGCCATTGGAAAAATTATCATTGGCCTTAATGATGGCCTCCAGGAAATTGGCACACTACTTTCATGCCCACACCATAGTCGTCCTCACAGCTTTTCCACTAAAAGCTTTGTTTAAGAGGGCAAACTTTAATGGGCGAATCTTGAAGTGGGCTGTAGAGTTGGGACAATTCAACATCAAGTTCCAACCCAAAACCGCAGTAAAAGCCCAATCTTTGGCAGACTTCATCGCAGAGTTTACTCCTGGTAGTCATCATATCTGCCCAATCGACCTGACTGACACAACCGAACTAGGGATGGAAGTTGACGCCAGAATAGCGCAACCCCTAGCAGAAAGCACTCGATCAGACTCCAAGGCAGACCAAACTAAAGATAGCAAGGAAGAAACAGACCAAGACTCGCCAGCAGTCCAATCAAATGGCGAGGGGCAGACAGCAAGCATGGACCTTGAAGAAAACACCATTCTTGACCCCACGACATCATCTGACCCCTCCACTTGCTGGAAGTTGTTCGTTGGAGAGATGTGGAAACTCTTTGTGGATGGAGCATCCAACCGACATGGTGCAGGACTTGGCATAGTCCTCATCTCACCAGACGGCCTGGTTGTAGAGCAAGCAATCAACCTTGGCTTTCCAGCATCAAACAACGAAGCGGAGTATGAAGCGCTTCTCGCAGGACTCAAATCAGCATACTACATGAAGGCCACCGAACTAATGGTCTACAGCGACTCACAGTTGGCAGTAAACCAAATTTCAGGCGACTATGAAGCAAAAGATGAAAGAATGGCCAAGTACCAAGAATTGGTCAGAACAGAGATCAAGAAGTTTGACGTAGTAAGGATAGAACAAATTGACAGGGAGGAAAACAACAGAGCAGACGAATTAGCAGGCTTTGCCTCAATGGCAGATACATCCATCCCTCATCCATTACTCATCAACTACTTACCAAGACCAAGTATCGAGGACCCAGAAGCAGAAGAAGTATGCTGCGCAGAACTAGGCCCCTCTTGGATGGATCCCATCATCCTGCTCTTAAAAGACGGCATCTTACCAGAAGAGAAAAAAGAAGCCAACAGAATAAGAGCGAAGGCGCAGCGATTTTGGCTTTCCCCATCTGGGGCATTATACAAAAAGTCATTCTCAGGACCTTACTTAAAATGTGTTCATCCCAGCAAAGTGGAAGCATTCTTGTTCGAAATACACGAAGGGGTATGCAGAAGCCATCAAGGAGGAAGATCGCTAGCTTACAGGGCCATTTCACAAAGATACTGGTGGCCATACATGCAGGCAGACTTAGAGAAATATGTGAAGAGGTGTGAGAAATGCCAAAAATTCGCACACCAAATACATCAACCAGCAAGAGAACTCCTACTATTAACTAGCCCATGGCCTTTCGCAATGTGGGGCTTGGACATAGTAAGACCACTTCCAACAGCACCAGGCAACAGAAAGTTCTTTCTCGCAGCAACAGACTACTTCACAAAATGAGTGGAAGCAGAAGCATTGGCATCAATCAAGGAAAAAGATGTGAAGAAGTTCGTCTGGCAGAACATCATCACTCGGTTTGGCATACCAAAAGCACTAATTTCAGACAATGGCACTCAGTTCGACGGCAGAATCTTCAGAAGCTTTTATGAAGAATACAAGATAGAGTTCTACAATTCTACACCGGCATATCCTCAAGCAAATGGCCAAGCAGAAGCATCAAATAAAGTCATCTTGGATGGACTAAAGAAAAGACTAGAAAAGGCAAAAGGCAAGTGGGCGGATGAACTTCCTCATGTTTTATGGGCTTACCGCACCACACCTCGACGATCAACAGGAGAGACACCATTTTGATATATATATATGTGTGTACGTTTAGAATAACCTTTTGAGTTTTTAAGAAAGGATGTGTAATAGAATATTGTAATAAAATCAAAATGACCATTCTGTTCTTATTGACTTTTAACTTTTTACCCTCTAGGCTTCCCCTACAAGCTTCAAATGAGAAATTATTTAATAATCTCGGAACACAATGTGACCATACTCCAAGTCAATCATCAATTACTTAGTCTCATGTTGTTCCCCTATCCCCAACATAAATCATGGGCCCCTATCCCTCTCTACCAATCAAAATCTTATGGAGTACTATGTGTCCATACTCCGGGAATACTGAATAATCACTTCTCCCAAATAATATAAATTTTTTGACTCTTTTAATAATTTTTTGACTTTTGTAAATTATGTCAAACCGAGCTGAGTCAATTACTTTACAATCCTAGTATTAATTTGCGTTTTTTTGGGAACATCCATAGCTCTTAGGGTTTTTATATATATATATATCTGGTAGTCATCATATCTGCCCAATCGACCTGACTGACACAACCGAACTAGGGTAGCAACTTGTTGAAATTTCATAGATTTTCAAAAAATATATATATATATATATAAAATATAAAAAAATAAAATCTGCGAATAGTGATTTTTTTTTTTTTTAGTTAACACAATTATATACAAGAAATTTCATAGCTTCTAACATAAGAAAATTTTCAATTAATGATTAAAAGTTGTAAAATTGAAAGTCAATTAAATTTTAAATCTATTACTTAGTGAAAAATCATTGAGTTTATTAGCCTGAATTCAATAAAATTGCACGGGTCAGAGAAATTTCACTTAGTCTAGTCCAAGTCAAGGTCAATAAAATTTTTCTAACCATTTACTTTTGTAATTTCACATATTTTGGATTGTTTTGAGAAATTGCTTAAAAACTAGTTTTTGGCTTTCGGCTTTTTATAAATAAAAAATATATATATGTGTAAAAATAGAGAGATGATATGACTCAAAATAGGTTAAAAGCCAAAAAAATCTATCTTTCCAAAAGAGGCCTTTATCTAAGAAAATCAATAAAATGGATGTTTTGATACGTTTTATCACAAAAAACTAGTTCCAACTCATCTGAGTCATTATATACTCTTGCCAAACACTAATTATTCTCAATCAGACTATTGGGTATCTTTTACATCGTTGTTCAATAGTAGTGAACAATCCAAGAACATGATTATATCAGATGATAAGTGTGACAACTCTCACCACTGATTAGTGCTAATCTATGATTAAGCATGTTAACTGACTGATTGACTAAAATCCTGAACTAATTGATTGAGTGTATTAGTTTAAATGCATGTCTATCTATTTGACTGTTAAATTATCTATTCATGTATTATGTTTAAATTGCAAATTGAAGGCCTTATCGGTGGCCGAATCTGAAATTGATTAATGTTTTGTGCTAATTAGAATTTATGTGATTTTATGGCATGTTTAATTGAAATGTGATTTGGTATGATTACATTGGTTTAAATAATGTTAAATTGCATGAGTTGGACTTAACTACCATTTTGCCACTTAGTGGCTTGACACTAGACCATCTCTTTTCTACCTCATTCATGTTGAATACATCTTTTGTTCATCTTTGAAAGACAAAACCGACTAGAGAGACGGAGGATAGGGAGATAGAGTGATTTCATCTTGTTTTGGCTTGGAGATTAAGAGATTTGAAGGCTAATTGCATAGTTGAGCTTCTACACTTGAAATACAAGGTTTAAGGTAGAGAATTCAACCTCTCATTGATGTATTTATGTATTGTCTTGCATGGTTCATGAGAGTTTGATCTAAGTCAAGTTTTGGTTTAAAAATGTTGAATTGAAGCTTAATCCATGCATGCATGTACATGTTCTAGCATTTTGAGGTTGTTTTCAAGGGGATTGTTACATGCATGTTCATATCTTGAGTATAGTTCATGAATTCATCATGTTCTTGAGGAAATTGACTCTTTCGAACAAGTATTTAAAGCTTTAAAGTTGTTTAAATTCATGTATGTTACATTTAAATTATGTTCTTGAAGTTTTCCTTGAAATTGTGTTTAATTGAACTATCCTTGGGCTTCGATTTTGCAAATTGATCTTCAAAACATGTTATACTATGAGTTTACAAGAGTTTTCCAGAAAATTAGCCCAAGATGATCGAATTTGGTACATTTAAAGTTGATTTTGAGCTTGAAGGTTCAATCTGGAATTTCTAGAATTTGGACTCACGCTCGAGCGGGGAGCTTCACGCTCGAGCGTACAATCTGTGTTCATGCAGTCCGCTCAAGCGGGGAAAGTGACACTCGAGCGGGAAATGCGTGCATCCAGTACTTTGCATGTGTTTACAATCCACTCGAGCGGGGTAATGCACGCTCGAGCGAGGACTTGTGTCTCCCGCTCGAGTGGGTATCGAGCGCCTATCAAGCATGAATTTCGTGCATCCAGTACTTTTACTGTAGTTTACAGTCCGCTCGAGCGGAGTAATCCATGCTCGAGCGGAGCCCTTTTGTCTGCATGACCGCTCGAGCGGAGAAATCCGCGCTCGAGCGGGACCCCTGTTTCAGCAAAATTTTGAAAAGTGTTTCTAAGTGCATCTTTGCATCCTCATTCCATCCTAGGCATTCCTAGGGCATTTTTAAGGCATCTTAATGAGGATACTGATGTAGAACCACAATGAGGCAAGTTAGGGACTAAGTCATTGTTTTCCCAACTGTGTAGCTTAGTGTGTGTTTGTTCTGTAACTGTGTAGGGTTGGCATCCGAGGACGCTCACTAGCCTATCTATAGCCCAGAACTCTGTGAGTAACAATGTTGTAAAGATATGTTCAATTGAGATTATTTTTTGAACAAATAACTGTACTGCTTAATGAAATGACATTGTTTACTGAATGAATGTTTGTCCTATTTGCGAACTGTTTTCGTGGCATCTATAGCGATTTACTGTTACTGCTACTGTCACAGAGATCTCTGTCAGTTCCCATGTTAGAACCACTACTGTTTACTGATATGATGGCCATCAACTGACTGTTCGGTCTGTTAAGACCTACTGTACTGTTTGCTATTGGATGTATCACATATGACTATTATGGTTTATAAATGACTGTTATGGCATGAAATACGAGCCACAGACTGAATGACTGATATACTATTGTAAATGACTGTTTTAAATACTGAAATGACATTCATTCTTAACCTCTTTACGCATATGTTATTCACTAGGCTTTGGCTCACTGTTTATATTTATATGTAGGTGTTCAGGCACCGGAGAGGAGTTAGGGGCGTCGGGTTAACTCCTTTTTTGTCAAGCCAACCACTGTGCCTCACAGAGAGGTTCCAAGCCTGACCGAGCCAAGGCTGTTTGAGGTGTTTTAGATTTCTCCCTTTTTGTCTCTGTTTAGTATATACTGTATAGACTTGTACTGTACTGTACTAATAGGGGTTAAGTTCCTGTCCTGGATGATTGTATATGTATGTACATACTGTTTTGTTCCGAATGTGAATGTTATGAAAAGTCTTTTTGCATACAGACTGTCACAGCTCATTGGACATCTATTATCACTGTTTTGGCTTCCGCCAGCCCCTGTACTCTATATTACTGTTATTACTGTTAAGCAAGCCTTCGGTAATCACGGATTACTGGCCGGTTACGGTGCTAAACCCATAGGGGCGGGTTTGGGTCGTGACAGAGTGGTATCAGAGCGATACTAAACCGCGAGTTATACCGCACACACGTGTCCAAATGAGCTATAGGATGTCCTAGAAAAGTAAATAGGGCATTGCATGAGCATGAAAAGTGTGTGTGGCCACGACATGAATATCTGTGCAAATGTGCTAATGTGTTTAGGTATGCAATTGCCTATGTTTATTATTACTGTATTGCATATAGTGAAATGGACATTGCAAGAACTGCTGATGAAACTAAATCATCTGATGCCAGAATGGCAAGGCTTGAAAGAACAATTAAACTGCTAACTGAGGCCTTAAGGCAACAGCAACAACAGAACCAACAGCCCCCACCTCCTCCGGTACAGCCGGAACAGAATGTGAATGATGACATCATTGCTCTAACACAAAAGTTCAGTACGATGAAACCGCCATCATTTCAAGGAGGCCTTGAATCATTGAAGGCCGAAGCATGGGTGTTAGAAACCGAGAAATTATTTGAAGTCTTTCCGTGTTCTGAAGCACACAAAGTGCTACTGGCTACCTTCACCTTATAAGAAGAGGCCAGAAGGTGGTGGATGCTGGTCCGCGACACCAATACTGCTATGAATTGGGCTCAGTTTAAGGGAGCCTTCTTTGAGAAATACTTTCCACAGTGTATCAGGGACCGAAAAGTGACTGAGTTTGAACAACTGAAACAAGACACCATGTCGGTAGCAGAGTATGAATCTAAATTCATTGAACTCGCCAGATATGCACCACACATGGTGGATATCGATTACAAAAAGGCTAGGAAATTTGAAGGCGGCCATAATGTAGAAATTCTTGACAGGATCAATGTTTTGAAATTGCTGAAATACGTGGATATTCTTGATCGAGCAATAATGGCTGAGTCGAACATCGAAGCATTGAAACAGACTGAAACACCAGCGTCTGAATGGCGTGGTAAGAGACGGAGTTTTAAATTTAAGAAAGGCCGGAATAGTTCGTTGAACAAAAAGCAGAACACAGGGTCAACAAACAGTTCTAGTCAAGGAAACCGTTCTATACTGCCCTGCTCCGAATGTGGTAAGAATCATAAAGGGGTTTGTTATAAAATCTCTGGTACTTGTTACAGGTGTGGCAAGGTGGGCCACATGGTCAAAGATTGCCTTTCCACTTCACAAGGCAATAGTAAAGCTGCACCTAGCGCAGAGCATCCACTGCTCTACCAAAACCCAACCCCAAAGCTACTGGGAAAGAGCCTATGAGGCAAGGTCGAGTGTTCGCACTCGTATCGGGAGATGTGCAGAATACCGAGACCGTTGTGTCAGGTATACTCTCAATTTGTGCTCAAAATGCATATGTTCTGATTAATTCGGGGTCTACACATTCATATGTATCGCATACTTTTTCGCACAAATTAAATAAACCACTGGAACCTATGAACTATCTGTTAGCTGTATCTTCACCTGTTGGGGGATCCATGACTTGTGCTTATATGTACCCTGCATGTGAGATTATTGTTGGAGATGAACATTTGTATATTGATTTACTGCCATTGAATATTGATCATTTTGATGTGATATTGAGAATGGACTGGTTAACGAAATATCATGCTACCATAGACTGTGTAACGAAACAAGTTATTTTCCGTCCACCTGACTTACCTGAATTTGTGTTTAACGGAGTTGGAGTAGTACCACCCCTATATCTGATTTCATCCATGAAAGCTTTTAAACTAATTAGAAAGGGGTGTAAGGGGTATCTATGTTCTGTATTGACTATACCTATTGATGCTAAAACTGATGTGAACAGTATTCCTATAGTCAGAGAATTCCCAGATGTTTTTCCAGATGAATTGCCAGGGGATTTGATTGACAGGGAGATTGAATTTACTATTGATGTGATTCCGGGTACACAGCCAGTATCTAAAGCTCCTTACAGAATGGCACCGACTGAATTGAAAGAGTTGAAAGTTCAGCTGCAAGAACTGTTAGACAAGAAGTTCATCAGGCCCAGTACGTCGCCATGGAGCGCTCCAGTCTTATTTGTGAAAAACAAAGACGGCACACTGAGGCTTTGCATCGACTACCGTGAACTAAACAAGGTAACAGTGAAAAATAAATATCCATTACCTCGTATTGATGATTTATTTGACCAGTTGCAGGGTGCCCAAGTGTTCTCCAAAATTGACCTTAGATCTGGATACCACCAGTTGAAAGTCAAGACAGGGGACATTGAAAAGACTGCCTTTCAAACGAGGTATGGACATTATGAATTCTTAGTTATGCCTTTCGGAGTTACCAATGCACCTGCTGCATTTATGGACCTTATGAACCGAATTTTTAAACCATTCCTCGATGACTTTATTGTTGTATTTATTGATGACATCCTGATTTATTCTAAAAGCACAGAAAACACATGATCATTTGAGAATTGCTTTGCAGACCCTAAGAGAACAAAAACTGTATGCTAAACTGATGAAATGTGAATTTTGGCTTGACAATGTTATGTTTTTGGGACATGTGATCAGTAAGCATGGAATTTCAGTTGATCTGCAGAAAATTGAAGTAGTAGTGAGTTGGCCTAGACCAACAAATGTCACTGAAGTCCGAAGTTTTCTAGGCCTAGCCGGGTATTACAGAAGGTTTGTCAAAGATTTCTCCAAAATTTCCCTACCACTGACACAACTGACTCAGAAGGAGATATTATTTGACTGGACCAATCAGAGGAAATCAGCTCTTCAAGAGTTGAAAACTCGACTAGTGACTGCACCGATTCTCACCTTACCCTCAGGTACGGATGATTATACTATATATAGTGATGCTTCTTATAAGGGTTTGGGATGTGTTTTAATGCAGAATGGTAAAGTTATTGCACATGCTTCCCGACAACTGAGACCGCATGAAAAGAACTACCCGACCCATGACCTGGAACTTGCTGCAGTAGTGTTTACACTGAAAATTTGGCGTCACTACCTTTATGGGGCAACATGTGAGGTGTATACAGACCGCAAGAGTTTGAAATACTTCTTCACACAGAAAGAACTGAACATGAGGCAGCGGAGAAGGTTAGAACTGATAAAAGACTATGACCTGCAAAATTTGTACCATCCAGGAAAAGCTAACACCGTTGCTGATGCACTAAGTCAGAAATCGATTGAAAATTTAGCCTGTTTACTCACCGGGCAGAAAGAATTGCTATGTGACCTTGAAAGACTTGAAATTGAGATTGTTCTGCGTGAACAAGGTGGAACAATAGCCGCTATTTCTGCTCAACCGACACTGATTGAAGAGATTAAAGAGAAACAGCAGCAGGATGACTTCTTGAGGAAGATCATCGAAGAACGAGAATCCAAACCGAGGCCGGATTTCAAATTTGAGAATAATGTGTTGAAATTTCAGGGAAGATTATGTGTACCGAGTGATTCTGAACTGAAAAGAAGAATTCTGCAAGAAGGCCACAATTCAAAACTGTCTATCCATCCAGGAAATACAAAAATGTACCAAGACTTGAAACTGAATTTCTGGTGGCCGGGAATGAAGAAAGAGATTACTGATTTTGTGTCGAAATGTCTTCATTGCCAACAAGTTAAAGCCGAACATCAACAACCCGCAGGCTTACTGCAACCCTTACCGATACCGGAGTGGAAATGGGAACATATCACTATGGATTTCATTGTTCGGTTACCTCGCTCTAGTAAAGGTATGGATTCAATTTGGGTTATTGTGGATAGACTGACTAAATCTGCTCATTTCTTACCTGTCAAAACAATTTATAATGCGGACAAATTGACTGTAATCTATATTGATGAGATTGTTAGATTACATGGAGTGCCTGTGTCCATTGTTTCTGATAGGGACTCGAAGTTTACATCGAGATTTTGGCAAAGTTTGCAGACAACATTGGGTACTGAACTGAGACTGAGTAGTGCATACCATCCTCAGATAGATGGCCAGTCAGAATCTAGACTCTGGAGGATTTACTGAGAATGTGTGTTCTTGATTTTCAAGGGAATTGGGAAAGCCATTTGCCTTTAGCTGAGTTTGCCTACAACAACAGTTTTCACTCGAGCATTGGTATGGCGCCTTTCGAGGCATTGTATGGCAGAAAATGTCGATCTCCGATTTGCTGGGCAGAAGTTGGAGATGGGCCTTTGCTTAGGCCCGTGATTGTACAAGAAACTACTGAAAAAGTGAAACTGATCCAACAGAGACTGAAAACCACACAAAGCCGATAGAAAAGTTATGCGGATGTCCGAAAGCGAGACAGAGAGTATGAAGTAGGTGATCATGTTTTTGTAAAAGTGACACCAATGAAGGGCCAAACTCGTTTTGGAGTCAAGGGTAAGCTAGCGCCGAGATATGTCGGACCGTATGAGATTATTGAAAAGATTAATCCGGTGGCGTATCAAGTAGCGCTTCTTCTTGAAATAGAACATATGCATAACGTGTTCCATATTTCAATGTTGAGGGATTACCTCCGGGATCCTTTCCATGTAATTGAACCTACTCGTGTAATGTTGAGTGATGACTACACTTATGAAGAATGGCCTATTCAGATTGCAAACCGACGGATCAAGAAGTTAAGAAACAAGGAAATTCCATTAGTAAAAGTTGACTGGAAAAACCATGGTGGCGTGTATGCCACTTGGGAAAGGGAAGACGATATGATCAAGAGATATCCTGAACTGTTTCCATTGAATCCTGTTTTCTTCCAAAATGAAGATAATTCGAGTTTGGAGGACCAAACTCTTTATAAGGAGGGGAGACTGTGACAACCCTCGCCACTGATTAGTACTAATATATGATTAAGCATGTTAACTGACTGATTGACTGAAATCTTGAACTGATTGATTGAATGTATTAGTTTAAATGCATGTCTATCTATTTGACTGTTATTAGGTTTAAATTGCAAATTGAAGGCCTTATCGGCGGCCGAATCTAAAATTGTTTAATGTTTTGTGCTAATTAGAATTTATGTGATTTTATGGCATGTTTAATTGAAATGTGATTTGGTATGATTATTTGGTTTAAATAATGTTAAATTGCATGAGTTGGACTTAACTACCATTTTGCCACTTAGTGGCTTGACACTAGACCATCCCTTTTCTACCTCATTCACGTTGAATACATCTTTTGTTCATCTTTGAAAGACAAAACCAACTAGAGAGAGGGAGGATAAGGAGATAGAGTGATTTCATCTTGTTTTGGCTTGGAGATTAAGAGATTTGAAGGCTAATTGCATAGTTGAGCTTTTACACTTGAAATACAAGGTTTAAGGTAGAGAATTCAACCTCCTATTGATGTATTTATGTATTGTCTTGCATGGTTCATGGGAGTTTAGTGATCTAAGTCAAGTTTTGGTTTAAAAATGTTGAATTGAAGATTAATCCATACATGCATGTACATGTTCTAGTATTTTGAGGTTGTTTTCAAGGGGATTGTTACATGCATGTTCATATCTTGAGTATAGTTCATGAATTCATCATGTTCTTGAGGAAATTGACTCTTTTGAACAAGTATTTAAAGCTTTAAAGTTGTTTAAATTCATGCATGTTACATTTAAATTATGTTCTTGAAGTTTTCCTTGAAATTGTGTTTAATTGAACTACCTTTGGGTTTCGATTTTACAAATTGATCTTCAAAACATGTTATACTATGAGTTTACAAGAGTTTTCCAGAAAATTAGCCCAAGAGGATCGAATTTGGTACATTTAAAGTTGATTTTGAGCTTGAAGGTTCAATTTGGAATTTCCAAAATTTGGACTCACGCTCGAGCGGGGAACTTCACGCTCGAGCGTACAATCTGTGTTCATGCAGTCCGCTCGAGCGGGGAAAGTGACGCTCGAGCGGGACATGCATGTATCCAGTACTTTGCATGTGTTTGCAGTCCGCTCGAGCGGGGTAATGCACGCTCTAGCGAGGACTTGTGTCTCCCGCTTGAGCGGGTATCTAGCGCCCATCGAGCGTGAATTTCGTGCATCTAGTACTTTTACTGTAGTTTACAGTCCGCTTGAGCGGAGTAATCCACGCTCGAGCGGAGCCTTTTTGTCTGCATGACCGCTCGAGCGGAGAAATCCACGATCGAGCGGGACCCTTGTTTCAGCAAAATTTTGAAAAGTGTTTCTAAGTGCATCTTTGCATCCTCACTCCATCCTAGGCATTCCTAAGGCATGTTTAAGGCATCTTGATGAGGATACTGATATAGAACCACACTGAGTCAAGTTAGGGACTAAGTCATTGTTTTCCCAACTATGTAGCTTAGTGTGTGTTCGTTCTGTAACTGTGTAGGGTTGGCATCCGAGGACGCTCACTAGCCTATCTATAGCCCAGAACTCTGTGAGTAACAATGTTGTAAAGATATGTTCAATTGAGATTATTTTCTGAACAAATGACTGTACTGCTTAATGAAATGACACTATTTACTGAATGAATGTTTATCCTATTTGCGAACTGTATTCGTGGCATCCATAGCGATTTACTGTTACTGAACTGTTACTGCTACTGTCACAGAGATCTCTGTCGGTTCCCATATTGGAACCACTACTGTTTACTGATATGATGGCCATCAATTGACTGTTCGGTCTGTTAAGACCTACTGTACTGTTTGCTATTGGATGTATCACATATGACTATTATGGTTTATAAATGACTGTTATGGCATGAAATATGAGCCACAGACTGAATGACTAATATACTGTTGTAAATGACTATTTTAAATACTGAAAGGACATTCATTCTTAACCTCTTTACGCATATGTTATTCACTGGGCTTTAGCTCACTGTTTATATTTATATGTAGGTGTTCAGGCACCAGAGAGGAGTTAGGGGCGTCGGGTTAACTCCATTTTTGTCAAGCCAACCACTGTGCCTCACAGAGAGGTTCCAAGCGTGACCGAGCCAAGGCTGTTTGAGGTGTTTTAGATTTCTTCCTTTTTGTCTCTATTTAGTATATACTGTATAGACTTGTACTGTACTGTACTAATAGGGGTTAAGTTCCTGTCCTGGATGATTGTATATGTATGTACATACTGTTTTGTTTCGAATGTGAATGTTATGAAAAATCTTTTTGCATACAGACTGTCACAGCTCATTGGACATCTATTATCACTGTTTTGGCTTCCGCTAGCCCCTGTACTCTATATTACTGTTATTATTGTTAAGCAGGCCTTCAGTAATCATGGATTACTGGCCGGTTACGGTGCTAAACCCATAGGGGCGGGTTTGGGTCGTGACAATAAGTCGTCTCATTGGTTCTCACAAGTGGATCTGGTGAAAGATTGCCAAAGATAGAGATATAAAGAGGAGAACTGTTTGTATGCGAAGAGTGTGTGTGTTTGTGTGTGTGTGAGAGAGAGAGAGAGAGATGTAAAGATCTAAAAATGACATAGAGAACAGTGATGGTGACAGCAGCGATGATGGTAGAGAGAGAATCTAAAAGAAAGCGACTGATAGACAATGGCACAAAGAGACGATAAAAAGAGTTCTTGAGTCTTGTTTTTCCTTTTTTTTCTCTTTTTAATGTTCGTAAAGATAGTTTGATCCATTTATGTCAAATTTTTTCTTTATTCTTCTATAATTTAAAATTGGGTTAATTGGAGATAAATTAAATCGAAAGAGGTTACAAGGCATTATGTCCAAGAGATATTTCTTGTTGATGAGAGGTTCACGCTTTGTGAAAAAGTTTAGTGAGAAGTGCTAGAGAACATTTTGTTTCCAATTTACCTCTTTGACCCTTTTTTTTTATCCATTTGACTTTATGTTAGATGTTCAAATTTATATCTCTTGGTTTAAATTTTTTGGTCTATCTGTTCAAATTTATATCTATTTGTTCAAAAATTTTAACTATCTGTTTAATTTTCCTCCTATCTGTTCATTTCCCTCCCTAAATTTTACCTATCTGTTTAATTTTTTTCATAAATTCTATCTATCTATTCAATTTTATATGTTAGCAATTCTATCTGTCTAATTTGTTTTTTATTTTTTTATCTATTGAAATATCAAGCCAAACAAAATCCTATCCGTTCAATCTATCTGTTCAGATACCTCTCCCCTCACTCACTCATCTGTTCAAAAACATCATCAAGAACAAATCCTATCCTATCTGTTCATCAACAACAACATCACCAAATTCTATATATTCATCATCAACAACAACAACAACAACAACAAAATTAAACCGTAACAAAATCTTTGTAAAAAAAAAAAAAAAAAAAAAAGAAACAGCACATAATATTTTATCTGTTCAATTTTTGAACTTATCTGTTTAACAACAACAACAAATCACAGATCAAAAACCTGAACATAGTAAATCTGGTTATCTGAGACTCAAATCTCAGATTTCTTATTTTCTTACGTTTTTCCCGACAACCAAACGTTACATAACTATTTATTCAATAACTAGTTTCAATTTAACAACACCACCATCATCATATATCAAAAGTTTCAAGAGAACATTTGTGTTCTTACGTATGAACGTCTGTGTATACCTAGAATCGTTAGTGTTTTATTTAGAACATTTAATAAAATCTAGAATATTTAGAATCGTTAGGGTTGAGTATAAAAATCTAGAATATTTCTAAAAAAATTCTAGTTATTTAAAAAAAAATAAAAATAAATCTAGAATCCTTCGTTCATTCATAAAACAAATATTCAAGATTTTTAAAATATTTTAAATATTTTCAAATATCCCCAAAAAAAAAAAATCTCTGTTGATCTGAGATCTCTCACCGATCGTCACCGAAACCGAATCCGAATCCGAATCCGCAGGGAAGAAACGATTAGAAAAAGAGAAGATCGGTGACAGAAAAAAGAAAAATCTACAGCTCAGATCGGTGACAGAAAAAGAGAAGATCTGTAGGTCTACGACCTTCCAGATCTCGATCGTCGGCCCCAGAAACAACGTTGTGGAGCGGTGGCGTGAGGCGTGCTCGGATCTACAGCTCCGGCGATGGCATGCTCAGATCTATAGCTCGGCGACTAAGACAGAGAGAGAGTGGGGGTTTGAAGATCTACCGCGTCTGAGGAGGCGGCACAAGGTTGAAGGCGACTCCGAGAGAGAGCGAGAGAGAGAGAGAGAGAGGGGGGTCTGGTTTGAATAGAGAGACAGAGACCATGGAGAGAGAGGGTAGGGTCTATTCGACAATCGTATGCGAGTGATAGGTCTGTTTGAAAATATATAACCTACGAGTAATTTGGTCATTTTAAAAGAAGAAAAATGTTTGGAAGTATTAGAAATGAAATACTAAAATGAGCATTAATGATGTGATAGTGAGTTTCATTCATTTTTTATGTCTTGTTTTTTTTCTTTTTTCTTTTTCTTTTTTACCATTCTTAATGCATTAGTGCTATTAATAATGTATTTTTTAATGATCTAAATCATTGTTGTTAAAAGAATTTATCCTTATGACAAATTGTTTGACAGCTTCGACCTGCGAGAAAACAAATTTCAAAATTAAATTTAGCGTCGAGCGCCTTTAAAAATTTTAGGAACTTTTAACTAAACAAATAAATTATTGTTGTTCTTAAATTCTTAAATAAATTTAAGTAAATTATAAATATATTTTTTGAGATTTAATTGAAATACAAATCGCACTTATAATTTTAAAAATTACATTTTACTTCCTGAGATTTCTAATTTAATAACAAATCGTCTCTTTTATTAATAAATTATCAACTCAATTAACAGTTTTTAAGAATATTAGAAATATATTTCAATTAATAATTTAGGTAATTTTATTATTGTACAAGAAAGTAATTATCAATTTTATTTTTTTACTTAATTCTGTTTAATAAAAAAATACTAATAAAGAGATATTTGTAATTTTCTAAACCACATAAGACAATCTGTACTTTAAGTAAATCTTAGGGAATGTATTTATAATTTACCTAATAAGTTTATAAAGGGATTGTCTTTCTAATTTTTTCTACAATAATATTATATTTTCATAATTTATCATTTCTAAATCACTAGTTATACCTCATATAATGAAATATATAACAAATTTAAATTTGAGTTATACCTCATATAATGAAATATATAACAAATTTAAATTTGAAATTTATCAAATACATTATTAAAAATAATTTTTAAAAATAATAAATTAAATGTGTCAAATATTTTTCTTCGCTAATTATGAAAAGAAAAAAAAAAAAAAAAAAAAAAAAAAAAAAAAAAGGGGGGGGTTTTTTTAAAACGTGAAAAGCGAGGCCGAATCTGTAATAGTAATATGCACTGACAGTTCTCCGTGCGGGGCAGAGTGACACCCGACCCACGGACACCCAACTGATGCAATTCTTCCATTCAAACGTTGTTGTCACTGTTAGTGGACTTCCACATGTTATATGTCCTCCACTCCACAAAAATACATAAATAGAAAAACACAGAGCAGATAAGGGAAGTAAAAAAGATCACGTTTTAATTTTTAAATCATATTTTTTTCTAACCAGTTTTACTTTTCCGAACAGAGACAGATCACAAACAAAATCACATCACGCAACAAAGACACTATTATCCATTTATTGACAGCCAAACCCAAATACATTATCTTTTTCTAAAATCTCTCAAAACCAACAAAGCTAAAGAATCAGAAGAAGCTCCATTATCAATTCATTCACTGTTCTTGATCTGGAAAGGATTTTGTTTGATTGATTGATCGGAGACGATGCCGCAGCAATTACAGGAGAGAATCAGAGCTTTCTTCAACAACAGATGGCTTGTGTTTGTGGCTTCAATGTGGGTTCAGTCTTGTGCTGGAATTGGGTACTTGTTTGGGAGTATATCGCCTGTGATAAAGAGCACTATGGGTTACAATCAGAGACAAGTTGCCATTTTGGGTGTGGCTAAAGATTTGGGGGACAGTATTGGCTTCATTGCTGGTACTCTGATCGAGGTTTTGCCCGTTTGGGCTGTTTTTTCCATTGGTGTTGTTCAGAATTTTGTTGGGTATGGTCTTGTTTGGCTCATTGTCACTCACAGATTGCCTACTTTGCCTTTGTGGGTGGTCAGTTCTCTCTCTCTCTCTCTCTCTGTCGGCAGATAAATACAAATGGTGATTGTGGCATAGATGCTTGAGATTATTTATTTATTTATTTATTTATTTTGACTTTTAGTTGGGTTCTGTTCCTTATGCCCTTCTATTTGCTTGAACTTTCAATTGTTGTTGATGAAATGCAAATTAACTTGATGACTGACTACAAATGTGAACTTGGGTCCCTTTTCTTTCAATTTTCTTTGGCATTTTGGGATTCATTTGCTGGTAATGTGTTCGGGTTGTTGCGATTTTGATGAATTAGATGCATGAAAGGAAATTATGATGCATACTTAGATTGGGGATTTTTAGTTTCAAGTTGGGTATTTTGGTTTGGTGACATGATTTCTGATTTGAGAACTGAATTTGAGAAACAAACAAGTTAAAAAAATGACAGGATTAGGATTAGATTTTTGCAACCATAGTTAGTCTCTTGATACAGTTTACACTGATAGACCCATAGCTTCTGATCGATTGACCGAATGAGAATTACAGGTTCATAGTTTCTTCAAATTGGCTCTAAGTTTTTGAGGCAGACTTTTGCAATATGAAATGTATTCTCTCTCTCTCGTCATTATATTGAAAAGTGGTCTGGTTCTTCAGTTGTTCTCTTTTCTTTCTTTTGGCAGCAGGGTTGTCTTCTGCAGGCTCTGATTGTCTGTGATCCGTTTTTGGTTGATGAAGACTTAACAAATTAAATTATTAATCTCATCTTCTAAAGTAATTTGGTTTTCAAGAATTAAAAGAATAATAATAAACTCAAATTTGCCTGATTGATGTACTAGACTTAGTTGCATAGAGATTGTGCATGGATCAGATATCACTAGTTTCAAATTGCAATTCCTTCAAATTATTTTTATTATTTATTTATTTTCCTGAGCGACCAAGAAAGGCAGTAGAAACTCTGTGGTAAGTATCCAGCACTTATTATTTTTTGTATTTATTGATGTTAATGTATAAAGTAATGTATAATGTATATAGTATAGTATATTATAGGACAGAGCATAGAAAGCATAGGATTCTTTTCTTTCAGCTGTAAAGGCCAAACACCACTCACACACTTTCATTATTACGCATAGCTTTTGTCTTCTCCTTTCGGTGCTTCCTCTATAAATGAGCATCACTCTTGTAACCAAAATATAGATTGAATATAACATTCATTCACATATCTCACATGGTATTAGAGCACAGGTGTTTTGCCTAGTCTCTTCTTCCGCTGCATCACATTTTTTGCTTAGCAGATTGCTATGTATCTCGTCTGCATCACATTTTCTGTTTGGTAGATTGTTGCATATCTCGTCCTTATCTAACTTACAGAGTGGACCACACCAGAACCTTCGTCTCCTCACGACGAATCCAACGCCACCAGATTCATCATCATCCGACGTTCCACGCGACTCCACGCGCCTCATACACTTGTCCCGTGCTATTGTGCGCCGCAGCCTCATCTGCTAACGTGAGCCGCATGTTTCTGACGTCAGCCCTGGCTGCTTTCGTGCGCCGCTTGTTCTCCTCTGCTATCGTACGCCGCGCACTTCTCTGCTAACGTGCGCCGCGCCTATGACATCATCTCTGTAGACAATGACATCATCCTTTTTGACCAGAATTGTTGACCAGAACAGTCAACTCACTTTGACAAGCCAATTTAGTGCCTTTCTGGTCATATTTTTTGGTCAGTTCACTCCTTTCCCACTGATTTCGACCCTCTGAATTCACTGGCAACCTCGGATTTTTCAGATTCTACCTCAATAGTACTGCTTTTCCCTCATGGATTGCCTGGACTCCTCTAACAACCCTATTTCCGTTGTTCTTGACGGGACTAACTATGTCTTATGGGCACAAGCTATGTCTGGGTTCCTCAAAGGAAAGAAACTTTGGCCCATCATCACTGGGGATATGTGCAAACCCATCCAAACAACCACGGAATCCACTGCCACCACGGAATCCGTTGCCAAATATGTCAACCGTCTGGAGGATTGGGATAGTAAAAACTATCAGATCATCACTTGGCTTCGCAATACTTCTATTACATTTATCAGCCTTCAGTTTGGTCGGTTCCAACTTGACTCTGCTTCCTCTCCAGCCAAGGCCATCTGGGATTTTTTACAAGAACGCTATCAGACTACTGGCCTTGCTCACCAATATCAGCTTCTAAGTCATCTTCACCGTATGCGCCAAGAAACACCTCAGACCATTAATGATTTCCTCTCCCAAATGTATTATGTTTGGGATCAGCTCGCTCTTTCTGAACCTCCATGGGATTGTACTACGGATGCTGCCTTGTTTACTACTTACCGTGACCAACAGCGCTTGGTTCAGTTTCTCATGGCTCTCACTTCCCGTTTTGAGCCAGTACGCGCATCTCTCCTTTATCGCACTCCTTTACCCACTCTTGACCAAGCAATTTCTGAACTCTTGTCAGAGGAAACCAAGTTTGGTCCTCTCCATCCGCACCCTGTGGACTCTGTTCTTGCTACTCCCCAGATTCGGAGTTCTCCTTCACCACCTTCACCATAGAAGTCAACTTTCTGCAACTACTGTCAAAATTGTAGTCTTCCGTCGACTCATCTTCTGGTTAATTGTCCAGTTCGTCTTTGTCGGTTTTGCAACAAGACTGGTCCTACTCATCTCTAGCAAGATTGCTTCCGCAATCCCGCCCGTACCTCTCGCAATGGTCCTTCCCCCGGATATTTTTCCCGCAGCAACTCTCACCGTTCTGGGACTCCGTTTAAACCAATCCTTGCTCAACGCACTGCTGCTGCTGCCTCAGAGGATTTACCTTCCTCTGTCCCTATAGATCCTTCCACTCCAGTCTTCTCTCAAACAGATGTCGAAGCCATGTTTCAACATTTTTGGCAGAATTCCGGTACTCCTCCATCTATTGCTTTGTCTGTCACCGCAGGTAACACTTCCTGGTACTTTGACTCCGCTTGTTGTAATCACATGACCTTTGACCCTACTATTTTTATTCCTCTCTCTTCTACTCCTCATGTTTCTTCTATCCATACTGCTGATGGGTCTCTTCTGTCTGTAAGTCATGTTGGTTCTGTTTCCACCTCTCACTTATCTTTATCCCATGAATATCTTATGCCTGCTCTCACTTTAAATCTTATCTCCATTAGTCAATTATGTGAGCATAGTCTAACTGTTACCTTTTCCCATACTGGTTGTTTGGTGCAGGACCCTCGGACGGGGCAAACTCTTAGGATAGGCCTTAAGCATGGACGTCTCTATGAACTTATCCATCTTCATGTTTCAGATTTCTCTCAGATCACAACTCCTACCACTGCTACCATTGCTCCTCCTTTATCTCTTTTTCAGCTTTGGCACTGTCGTTTAGGCCATCTTTCTGTTGGTCGTTTAAAATCTTTAATTTCTAGTGGTCATTTAGGTCCTGTAAGTTCTGATGCTTTAGATTGTGTGTCCTGTCAACTTGCCAAACAACCTGCTTTGTTGTTTAATAAAAGTGACTCTGTTTCTCTTGCACCATTTGATCTCATCCATTCTGATATTTGGGGACCCTCTCTTACTCCCACTATGGGCGGCGCACGCTTTTGTTGTTTTTATAGATGATTTTTCCCATTTTACATAGTTGTTTCTTATGAAAAATCGCTCTGAGCTCAAACAACTTTATTACAATTTTGCTGCAATGGTTAAAACACAATTTTCTAAAACTATTAAGCTTTTTCGCTCCAACAATGCCATGGAATATAAAGATTTTGACTTTCTTTCCTTCCTTCAGAGTCATGGTACTCAACCTCATCGTTCTTGGCCCGGTACGTCTCAACAAAATGGACGTGCTGAACGGAAACATCGGCATATTCTCGACACTACTCGCGCTCTTCTTCTGTCTTCTTCTTGTCCGGAACATTTTTGGGGAGAGGCAACTTTCATTGCTGCTTACACTATCAATTGTATCCCTATACCTGTCATTCATAATCACACTCCTTATGAGCGTCTGCATGACACCCGTCCCCCTTACACCAACCTTAGGGTCTTTGGCTCTGCCTGTTTTGTTCTTCTCTAACCTCATGAACGTACCAAACTTGAACCCCGTTCCCGCCTTTGTTGCTTCTTGGGGTATGGTATTGAACATAAGGGGTATCGTTGTTGGGATCCTCTCTCCCAGTGACTTCATATCTCTCGTCATGTGGTCTTTTGGAAACACAAAATGTTTTCCTCTCTCTCTCTCTTCCGTTTGTCCGTTCCCTCATCCTCTCTATTTTTTATTGATCCTTCCACAGATCTATTTTCTGATGAGCTTACTCCACCACCCCTGCCAGCCTCTCTCGAGTTTTTTGATCCGCTTACTCCACAACCCCTGCCAGCCTCTCTCAAGATCGCCTTGCCTACTGGTTTGTCCCATGTCCCTGCTCGCTCTGATGGTCCTGCTCTTGCTCCCTCGGGATCCTCCCCTCCTGCTGAGTCTCTTCCTCTGCCTCCTCCTCCCTCTGCTTGACCACACCGGGTAACCTAACCTTCTACTCGTCTTCGTGACTTTATTGTTGGTTCTACTGCTTTTTCTACTTATGAACCGACCTCTTATCGTGAGGCTCGCTCTAATCCTCTTTGGTAGCATGCTATGACTGATGAATTGCAGGTTTTAGACAAAACTCAAACTTGGGACAATGTTGATCTTCCTCTTGGCAAGTCTGCCATTGGCTGCAAATGGGTATACAAAATCAAGACTTGTTCTGATGGATCTATTGAGCGTTACAAAGCCCGCCTTGTTGCCAAAGGCTTCAACCAAGAATATGGTGTTGACTATGAGGAGACCTTTGCTCCTGTTGCTCGTCTCACCTCTGTTCGTAGCTTGATTGCTGTTGCTACCACCCGACAATGGGATCTTTATCAACTGGATGTGAAAAATGCTTTTCTTAATGGTGTTCTTCTCGAGGAGGTCTACATGCAACCTCCCCCTGGGTCTACTTATCCACCTTATAAAGTCTTCAAACTTCAGCGTGCTTTATATGGTCTAAAACAAGCTCCATGCGCTTGGTTTGCCAAGTTCAGCTCTACTATTCATGAATGTGGTTTCACCTCCAGCTCCTATGATACTGCTCTTTTTATCCGGAAAATAGCTCAAGAGACCACCCTGCTTTTGCTTTATGTGGATGACATGATTATCATCGGTGATGATATTGATGGTATTCTTCGCCTTAAACAGTTTCTTAGCCATCATTTCGAGATGAAAAACCTTGGTCCTCTCAGTTATTTCTTAGGTCTTGAAATCTTTCATGATTCTACGGGTTCTTTTCTATCTCAGGCTAAGTATACCTCTGATCTTCTCACACGTGTTGGTCTTACGGATTGCAAGACTGACTCCACTCCCTTGGAGCCTTAGAGTCGTCTTACACCTCTTGATGGCACTCTTCTCTCTGATGCTACCCTATATCGTCAGTTGGTTGGCAGTCTTGTCTATCTCACTGTTACTCGTCCTGATATTGCCTATGTCGTTTATATTGTCAGCCAGTTTATGTCGGCTCCTCGTACCCCTCATTATGCTGCATTAGTTCGTATCCTTCAGTATCTCAAAGGCACCATGTTTCATGGTCTTCATTATTCCGTCCGCTCATCTCTCTAGCTTTGTGCTTTTTCCGATGCAGATTGGGCTGGAGATCCTACTGACCGCCGCTCTACTACTGGGTTCTGCTTTTTTCTGGGTGATTCTCTTATTTCTTGACGCAGCAAGAAACAATCTCTTACTGCTCGTTCCAGTACCAAGGCCGAATACCGTACTCTTGCTGATACTACTTAGGAGCTTCTCTGGCTTTGTTGGCTTCTTGCTGACCTGGGTGTTACCCCCTCTGGTGCTACTGACCTCTTTTGTGACAATCACAGCGCTCTTCAAATTGCTCACAATGATGTTTTTCATGATCGCACCAAGCACATTGAGATTGACTGCCATTTTATTCGTCAACACGTCACTCGTGGTACTGTCTATCTCCATCCAATCTCTTCTGTTGATCAACCTACTGATATCTTCCCCAAAGCTCATTCTCCTGGCCGCTTCGTTGAACTTGTCTCCAAACTCCAGTTGGTTGATGTTTGTCCTCCTTGAGTTTGGAGGGGACTGTTAATGTATAATGTAATGTATAATGTATATAGTATAATATATTATAGGATAGAGCATAGAAAGCATAGGATTCTTTTCTTTCAGCTGTAAAGGCCAAGCACCACTCACACACTTTCATTATTACGCATAGCTTTTGTCTTCTCCTTTCGGTGTTTCCTCTATAAATGAGCATCACTCTTGTAACCAAAATATAGATTGAATATAACATCCATTCACATATCTCACAATTGATTTAGCATGGATCACTTATCAAATTTCCCTCATCTTTTCCTTTCATTTTCCAAATTCTTACCCAAATTGATGATCCAATCACTGCCTTAGTGTCATTTTGTGTTCTGCCAATCTGAGGATTGTTTTTATATTATAGATCTTTGTCATTAATTTTGTCTAGCTTGGTGAAGCGAAAAGTGTAATTCATATTACAATTCTAGATTAATGGAATGCAGAAAGATATAGAGAGGTGAAATGAATCTAAATGCGGCAAGATATAGAGACGTGAAGGCTTCAATAGGTTTATTAAGATTTTCTAAACTCATCCATTAATTGAAGCTACGGAGGTCACCATGTTGTACTCAAGGTTCACTGTGCAATACTTAGTTTATTGATTTTTTTTTTTATTTCATGATGTCAAAGTCATCACATTCAAGATCTTAAAATTAGTCTACAGATATCAGATTAGTACTATTTTGGTTTTGATGCATTGAACTTGCAAAAACAAATATGTGCATTGTACTTTGAATATCTTGTCAATTGTAGTATTTTTTTTCAGATTTTATGGGATGTGTCATTATAGTAGTATATTTCTGCCACATGTAGTATGGTAAGTTCAATATGTGCAAGGCACTAAATATAAATTTGTTGGCTACATATTTTGTACAAGCCAATTACAATTCGACGCGTGGCAAAATAAGGGTAGTACAGGAAGACTATTCAAATCTTCAATCCTAATCGTACACGTGGCAGTTAGTATTGGTTGTTACGAGATCTGAGTTGCAGTAGATCAGCAGAGACATACAAAGTGATGTGGCATCATCGGTTACTCACATTTGAATTCAAATTTAAGAGGAAAGCCTAACTGCAAGTGATGGCGTAATGGAGCTAATCTTGAGGCAACATGATCAGCGATCATGGAGGAGTAGTTCGACGATTGGAAATATATTTGATGATGAATACGGTTCATCCCTTGCCTTGCTAAGTTTGATGTATTCGTTTGGAAGGATTCCGGCTATATTCATGCAAACCTTTATTTTTAGTACCATTCACTGAGTTTTGTACTCACCCCTCTATATATATGTAGGTGATGAGCAGGACGGCGGCGACGCCTAGTTCGTTTTGGATGCTTGTTTTGGATGCGTGTATATGTCGGCCTTACTTTTGTATTTACGTCGGCGATGCCTTGTTTTGCATGTCGGCAGATCTTGAAAATCATGCTTCTTGAATTGTATTAACTGTATTTTGTATATGTCGGCTCGAGAAGCCTTTTGATCAAGATGTGATATGTAATTTTACTTGTTGTATTCAAGTTGTAAGTTAATTGAAAATGTTTGGCATTGTTTTGATCTACGCACAGCTCTTATGGACCACTTGTATTTGTTTTATTGCTTCCGCATTCGTGAGCCCCCTATATTCATACTCTGATTGTGTTGAGTTTTGAAAAGTTGGCCTTCGGTAATTACGGATTACTGGCCATCACGGCACCAAACTACTAGGGGCGGTTTGGGGTCGTGACAATTTCATTATTCATTCTTTTCAAATAATTTCTATGTGCATTCCCTTTCCGTGCCAAATTACACTTCAAAATGTAATTTCATAAGTTCATCTCAATTCACACATACCATTACCGACTCAACCCATTTCACAACACATTTCACCTTTTGTCGACTTGATATGGCAGGATAGCGGGCACCCAACTCATAACACCTTCCACCTCTGCCAACTATTATACAGTGGGAAGTGAACTCCCAAAAACCATTTTCTCAAAAATCATATTTTTCCCAAAACCATGTTTTTCCACATTTACCGTCTGTTATACGGCAGGACGTGAACTCCCAAAAACATTTTCAACTTTAAAACCATCCCCACATTTGTCAACTATTATACGGTAGGAAGTGGGCACGCAAAAACATTTTCAACACCATCCGTTTTTCCACTTTTGTCGGCTACAATACGACAAACTTTGTGGACACTCAAAAATCATTTTTTCACTTTTCCCGGCTACAATACGGCAAGACTTTGTGGACACCTAATTTTTTTTTCCCCACATTTGTCTAGCGATAAGCCTAGATATGGAATTTGGGCACCTTGAATTCAAAACAACCCCCACATTTACCTGCTCTTATATGGACGAACGTGGGCATCGAAAGACATTTTCCTCTTTTTCTTTTTGACTCCCCGCGCGGGTACCAATTACAACACAACCCAACACCACTCAACTCAACCCAACTCAACTCAACTCAACTTAACACATTTCAACATAACTCCATGCAATTCAACATAACACACAACAAAATTCAACACAACCCAATTCCACACTATTCAATGCAATTCGGCATAATTCAATACAAACTCTTAAACCTCCACATCATCATTTCATCACAAAGCTTATATCATCCATACCATTAGTAATTTATTTTCCCGAAGTTTGGTTTCATATTATGACATAATTTAAAATATCAACATTGAGGGTTCAATTACAGCTTTTACATAAATTTTCAAACTCTTTACAATTTCAATTAAACTTGTACATATAGCGATTCCGGTTTTGACCCGTCACTTGTTGTGTTTCGGACTCAGATTTTATGGTTGCTGAATGTTGTTCATGACTTTTTCTTCTTATTCCTCCTTAAATGTGGTTATTGGATTATAATTGTGTGTTTAGGACAGGTTGGTTACTTGTTTTTCTAAACCTTTAATAACCAGATTTTTGCTCCTCCGCTCGAGCGGTCATTCTTGTGCTTAAGTGGGCTTTGCAAACTCTCAATATTTTTGCAGATCTGCAAAATACTGGACGAGTGTATTCTACGCTTGAGCGGCGTTTCTTATGCTCGAGCGATGTCTTTCGTTTGCAAAAATTCTGAAAGTGTGCATTCTACGCTGGAGCGTCACTTCTCGCGCTCGAACAAAACAATGTGCCTGACACTCGACTGTCACTTCCCACTCTCAAGCGGACTGCATGTATATCAATCGGTGAGGATGACTTTTTACTTTACTTTTTCATTCCCCTCTCTTTCTCTAAAACTTTTCAAAAACCCAGATCTTGACTCTCTCTCTAAACTCGCCTTCTCTCTACATTCTCACCTAGATCCATTGGGTTTTCTACCCTAGTGCCCTTGAACAAAAGTTAGAGCACTCCTAGAGCTTTGTTTTTATCCGAATAGAAGTTGGTTTCGGCGTCTTTGAAGTTCTTCCATTGTTGTTTTGGTCTTCTAAACTTGAGGTAGGGACTCTATACACCTTAATATGGGTTTAACTTGGTTATAGGTTGTTGTGTGAAAATGGTGAGATTTGGGGGTGTTTTGAGCAAACCTAGGGTTTGGGTTCAAGTTTGAAAAGAGGGGTTTCTATGTGGGTGTTACATAAATTATTATGGGGTTTGGATATGAGGTCATCTTGTGTTAAAATAGTTGATTTTGGCCTTTGGGGTTAATATTTGGAAAATGGAGAGCTTTGCTCTAAAATGTCTTGAATAATTATTTTGTATAAATAATGAAATTGGTATGAAAAATGTGAAATTGGGAGGACGTATACATGAATGGTGTTGTTGGATTTGTTTAATCACTCACCTATGGAAATTTGATGATTTATCTGTTACAGAGATTGTATATCTATTTAGAAATATCTGATTTGGGCTATCGGTGGAGGATAGTCATGATTGTTGTAAACATTGCATGTGGATTAGACAAATTAAAACTAATCCCTTAACCATTATCATTGAATATGATTATGAATGATATACATTGTATATGTATGATATTTGGGAGGAGAAAAGGGAATGTACTTCGTATTTTGAGGAGAAGAAAGGGGATGGACTCCATTGAACTAAGTTGGCTTGTCTGTCCAGAATGAAAGTCTCGAAAACCATTTGCACACTTGGGTGCCAATTCCCACGAAAATTTTTTCCGTAAAATGGCAAATATAAGTGAATGTATTTGTATGATGATTTTATCTATTGGGAACTTGTGGGATGTAACCTTTGTTGATGGGTTAAATGCAGTGGATGTATCTATTGAACCAAAATGAATTAATTGAGATGCGAGTTTGGCATAACATGGTTTGCGAAAGAGTTATAAAGATTTTGTCGTAGGACAATGAACATGTGCATCATACTTATATCTTGTTAATTCTCATATATTGTGTTAGTATGTTTCTACTCGGTTTTGCCTCACCCTACTTGGGAACCATTTTCAGGTGTTGGGGACATGCCTTCACCAAGGCAATAGCGTGGAGGGACTTTTGAGGAGCAAGAGCTTCTTTATTTTGTTTTTTTATTTTGTTTTGCTTTTGTTTTTGTTTTTGTTGTTGTTGTTGCTGTTGTTGTTGTTTTTTTTTTTTTTTTTTTTTTTTATTATTTTTATTTATGCATAATTGTGTAACCAAGCCACAACTTGGAAAGATGTAAGCCAATAGGACATATGACTATATGTTTGGTTTTAATCCTCTCAACATTGTAATAAATGCAATAGATTCAAGATAAACATTTATGAATGCATATTGCATGTGTTAACTTTTGTAAACAGACTCTAATGAATGAATGCACCTTATCTCTATTATTCATCCGCTTATGAATTGGATTTGTTGTATATTTTTGGGGCGTTATAGTACATGTGTAATTTGACGCCTCAATTTCATGATACTATTTTCAATTTAAGCAAAACCATCATCTATCTTCATGGACCAAACTAGGATTTTTAAGAGAAATTAAAGCTTTTCACAAAACACATTTTATTCCAATCCTTCTATTGTTTTTACACCCAAACTCATGACCCAAGATCATAACCCAGAAAATAAACCCCAACTCTTCAAACCCTAACCCCCAATCTCATGATTAATCACCATATGCATAAAAATATAAACTTTGAATTTATATAAAGAAAATACCACAAATCTATCTATAAATGATGGTATTGAAGGAGAACTAGAAACCCTTAGCTCCTGAAGCAAAAAAATGACAACCCAAAAGTCACCGGGAACGAAACCACGAAATTCTTGGATCAAAGGAAGCTCTTGACGAGATCTACAATCTTTCTCAAAGGACCAAGGTGAAAAGATCACTCTAGGTGAGTAGATCTAGATATTTAAGTGAAAAAGTTTGAGTTTAGAGAGAGAGAAGAGAACTCACGGTGTAGAGAGAGAGAAAAGAAGAGGAAAAGTGAAATGAACAAGTGTTTGGAGCCTATTTATAGTGGCTAGGCACTAATAGAACAATATCCCCAAATTCAAATGAAAAGAACAAATCAAAAACCCCAAAAAAGTAGGGCCCAAACTAACCTAAAAATTTGAAAATTACATAAAAGGGTCGACCCTTTGGACAGAGATGTCGATCTTTCAGGAAGAGAAGTTGAGACACTAATGTGTATAGAGGACAAGGTATCGACACCTCCCAGACTAGTGTCAACACTAAATTTCAACTAGCAACACTGAGGTTCTACAAAAGACAAGGGTCGACACCTCTCAGACTGGTGTTGACCCCAAAGGCCCACAAAAAAAGGCAAGTGTCGACACCACTAAGGGCTGGTGTCGACACTAAATTTCAGCAGTGATCTAGGAACACAACAACAAGATGGTGTCGACACCTCCAAGGCTGGTGTCGACCCTTGCAGCAGAAGAAGGCAAGAATAGAAGGCAGTGTCGACCCCAGAACAGATTTTCCAAATTTTCAAAGAACTTTTCAACGTAAACAAGCATGAACGAACAATCCCAACATATTTAAATCGAATTGTACTCTTTCAAAACCAAGATACAACAACTCCAAAGACTCCCAAAAGAAAATAAATGAATTAAATACACCCTCCAATAGATTAAAGGATACAAGTGTTACAATTATAATACTATAAAAAAGAGGTGAATTATTCATTATAAAATATTATTTTAAGATGAATGGAGTATATATTGACATACATGTTTTCAAGTCAAAGTACATTTTTGTTCAAAATTTAAAATAAAAAAAATTAAAAGAGAAAACCAACTACCAACATGAAATGACCACTTGGACGTTGGCAGCAGTTTGCCACGTCACAAGCATGTCACGGGTTGAACACACCAAGGGCATAATTGTCAAGTTAGCAACTTTTATATTTTTATGTTATTACTTTTCACATATTTTCGTAAAAAGCCAACAAGTTCATCCCAAACATACTAATTTTTTTTACATCACATTTTAGACAAAAAGACAAAAAGTTACTAAAATAGCATGTTTCCAAAGGGGGCCTCAATACACAATTGCAATTACAACAAATGTAAAAGAAACATGATATCCAAGTAAATATTAAAAGGGTTATAAGGTTAGCTATTAGTAGTCTAGAAATCCCCTAAAGAGATTTCATCCTCCCAACTATAAGAATCGAACTCGGATTATTCGGTATGTCCCATCTTTTTTTCTACTTAGTAGAACTTACCCCGGATGCCTACCAACGGTTATATACCATATAGTGCCAACTGATGACTCAAAGATATGGTAAAATAAGGGCCTTTCCCATTCCCTCCTCACACCAAGCACCTAGGTCCGAATACAACCGATCCATTCAAGGTTTTTGATACACCACTTGCGGAAGACTTTACTTTTGATAGGGAACACATCCCGGCAATCAAATCAATTCAAATACAACATTTCCTCATAATATTATCCAAATGATCAAAACCAAATTCCAACCCAATTAAGTTTTCCGTTGAGTTAGATGTCTTAAATTAAAGTTAGAACATGTTATCAATACAGTAATATCCACATAAGCATGAACATTATTAAAGAACTAATGGATGCAAATATCATAACAAGTCATGAACAAGTGATAATAAACATTTTCATGAATTCAAGAACATAAGTTAATCAACAAAGTGAATTTCCAGCTTTGATGTACTTTAAAGATTGGAATTAAAGAGACACTTTTAGATTTTTTCTAAACTTGGAATTCCTATGGTTTGTAGAGAATTTTATCTATTTTTCAGAACATCTTTTAGAAGTTTCATGACTTTCTGAGATTTTTATTTATTTAATATATACTCCAGGACTATCCAGATTCGTCGATTGTTACGAAAATCGAGTTTTCTCTCAAACCATGCACTCTTTTTCAATAATTTTTTTTTCCATGAAAGATAAAACTTAAAGGAAAGCTTTGACATAAAAATTAAGTTAAGGATATTTTTATACATCTTTCTATAAGTTTTGCAAGTAGGCTGAAAAACCAATTCTTTGAGCATAAAACTTGAAATAAGAGAAAAAGTAAGAAAAGAGGGTAACAATGGTTAATTTTTTACTTCTATTGTGATGAAAACACGATAAATAATATATATTAAACTCAAAAATTTTAATTGAACATGTGCCTTTGGAAATTATGAGAAATTGGTGTAGAAAAAGATAATTTTGTACCGATTAAGAGAAAGTACAAGCAAGGGTGGAACAAGGCTCAATTCTTTTCATTTTTTAGACAATAACACCATTATAATACTTTTGAAAATAATATTCAGAACCTTTAAGAACATGTATTTGAAAAAGAAAATAGAAGGAAGGGTGGTAATGTGGCTTACTTGCTGGCTAAACAAGAGGTTTGCACAATTCTTCTTTCTCCTTTCTTTTTCTCCACCATCAAGCTCTTTCTTTCTTTCCTTTTTTTTTCTCTTCAATCGTGGGTAAGGTGTGAGTGTGTATGTGTATTCAATAATGAGGAGGGATGGTATATTTATAGAGAAAAAAAAGATGGTAAAAAGATTATTTCACCCTTGGTTTCAATTCAATTGAATAAGAACTTAATTTAGGTTGATTGATTATTTAGTATCTTTGTTTAGTTTGATTGTAATGGAATGAGGGATGATTATGACCTTAATTATGTACGTAATTAAAATGTAGTTAGATTTAGGACTAATTAAACACTTTTAGTTACAAGTACACACACACACACACACACACACACAAAGTTCCATGATTCAAGGGATTTTGTACCAAGTTATCTATAGAAAATCCTACGGGGAGGGGGGTGTGGCCGGCCATCATAGATTTGGAGGGACAATAATGATTTATTTTGTGTACAATTGTACATCTTATAAAGATCTTACGTACAACTTATTTATTTATGGGAATTAGGGCAAGCGTATATATAATGGTACTAATTTTGCGTCAATTTGTGCATTCAAAAAAAATATGAGGGCTAAGGCCTTAATTTATGAATTGGAACATTTAATTAAGTGTTGTATTTAATTTTATTAGAATCTAGAAATTTAATTCATTTTTGTTTTGAATTAATTGGGGAATTATAATGAGAATCGAAAGCATAGGGTTTTTGTGTGGAAATTATTATTAGGTTTTTAGAAATGATCCCTGAGTTTTTGGTTTTGATTAGGGTTTGCGAGTTTTCGGTCAGTATGTGTTTTTGACTCTAGGGTCAAAATTGAAATTAATTAAGGAATTAAGGGTCATATTGAAATAATTAATAAGTAAGGGTCAAAAAAAGAAATTAAAAAGATCAGGGGTGTAGACGTCCCCGAACATCCCGGGAAAATCCCATTTTGTTCATTAGGCTCACTACAGTTCGGACTCAATGTCCCGGTTCTTAATCTGATCTTGCAAAGTGCAATGCGAGATTGATAAATCACCAAAGAGTCCAAATCCGGCAAATCGTCTTGAAAAACTGATTTTTAGAAAGAACTACCAAACATGGACTGCTTTGCCAGATACAAAGTCGCCACCTAAATATTTTATTTTTGGAAAATTTAGGAAACCCTGACTCGTGCCTAAGGCTACGTGTCCGTCATCACCAAAGTTGCCTCAGCTCGGGAACTTGGCTACGAGAGGGGAAGGTCATGCAATGAGCACCCCCGCTCGCCCGATCAAAGATCGGCCTTTAATAACATGATATCTTGTTTTGAAAACACATGTGCTCTTATTCCGTTTATTAACCTAGAATTACTATGTGATGCGCACAACATACAAGTATAGACTGGATCGCCTAAGTTGGAACAAAACATCTCATGTTTGTTTTTTAAAGCGGTTTGCTACTCGCAAGTAGGCTAAAATGCGGATTTTTCCACCCTCAAGTGGGCTTTAGGAAAATATGATTTTGCCACTCTCAAGTGGGCTTAAAACTCGCAATCAATGAATTGTTCCAATTCAAATAATCCAACCTTCACCCACAGACATCCAAGCAGTTATATCACATAAGCACATAGCCTCATGGCAAGCATGCTATCATGGCAACACTCACACTCATGCAAGGATGCTAAAGCATAAACACTTACCGAGTACTCCAAGCCAAAACAAAAGCTATGTTAGAAATCAATGCATGATCCTAGCTATGTCAAGAATGCCTAATGCAACACATACAAAATGCAACTAAGATAGGCTCGGCTATTCTAAAATGTCATGTGAAATGCAATTTGATACATGTATTCAAACATGAATTGAAATACAATGCAGTTAGTATGATGTGCCGAGCCCGGTGCATGCAAGACAAATGAATGGATACAAACATGCGAGCATAAGGATGCTAATTGAAACATGCCCTAAAACTAACCATCGTAAGCTAGTAAATAAAAGGGAGAAAGAAATGGGGGTTGGAAAACATGCATCACACACACGCACACTTATAACAACAGTTGTGCCCTCTCGATGGAGGGTCCGAATAAATAATACATAACCAACTAGCTAATCTAATCAAGCTAGTTATTACACAACGAAATGAATAACAAGCTACAACTAATTATTACACAACTCCAATTAATCAACAAATTAACTAGTATGCAATTTAAATAAGCATGTAAACTAAATGAAATAGGCTGCCTCAACTCTGCTTTGGATGACAAAGGATGCATGCATGCTCGAGTCGTCTTGTTCGGAAATTCCTCGCGACGCCCTGATTTGCCTCTGTTTGTGATTGATCTCAGAAACTTGCACCAAGCTCTAGAGAGAAGAAGCTCCACCTTGGGAATCTGTAGGGATGCTGCCGACCACATATTGGCCTTGGAGACCACCGGCTGACCACTTTTTGTGGTGAAAACCAGAAAAAGTGGTCGTCTGCCACTTTATCTGGTCGGCCAAGCAGTTTTTGCTGCTGGTTTCTGGTTTTCTATAACAGAGGGCAAGAAAGGGGCATGGCAAAGTATTTGCAACACATGTATGCGTGACCACCCTCCCTATCATTACATAAGCTCAAGGGAGTGTAGGCCTCAATCCTCGGGCCATCAATCACGCATCTCGATGCATGATGGCTGAGGAGCCAAATTGCACAACTCAATATGAAATGAATGCACACACGAACACATAAAGCCTAAAACTCTATCATGTATAGTCAAGAGTGTCGGCGATCGAGAATTGAGGCAAGTTTCATCACTTCGAGTATGAAACGTCCCTCGTTTCTCGTGCTTGGACAAACTCCTATTCCAAACAAAATGCAACAAATAACATGGCATGCACAATGCTATGAAACATGGAATATGCGACATGACTTAAGCATGCAAACATGCAAGGGACAAACATACAACAACATGTAATGCAACATGAACAACCTAACAAGGCTAATGGCATGCACAATGCTAATGCAATGCATGCATACTCAATGCAAAACAACATAAGTATGCAATAATATGATACAATGCAACTAGCATACACAATGTGAATGTCAACTAGCATACTCAATGCGAATGAGCTACATGGCATACACAATGCAATGATTGATATGGCATACTTGATGCAAATGGCAACTAGTATACACGATGCAATGATGGTGTACTCAATGCAATGTGACCTAAGCATACACAATGCAAAGGACAAGGCATACACAATGCAATGTGACCTAAGCATACACAATGCAAAGGACAAGGCATACACAATGCAATGGACAACATAGCATGCAAACAACATGCAATCAATCATGCTCAATGGACTTAAACTAAAATGGACAGACCTCGGCCATGTCCAAATAGAGGCCATTTCACACCAAAACTTAGGCACAAAAAGGCAAAGAACTTGTGCTCATGCAATGGCTCATCAACAAGGCATAAAGGTCAACTCTCAAACACAATGAAGAAGTGATGAATATGAGAGTATGGAATAGGTACAAGCACTGAAATCATCTACCAAGTGATGTCATATCATGCAAATAGCTCAAATAAAGCATGCCAAGAGACCCGAAATACAAAGCTAGTCAAGGGCTTTACACTACAACCATACCAAGCAAAACTCAAATGACCTAAAGCACTCAAAACAGACCTAAGGTAGGTCAAAATGGTAGCAAAAACAAGCTAAACTCGCAACAAAGATGGCAAGAAAGATAGGCTCCCGAATTAGCTCTCAAGCAAGGCATAAGGGCACAACTCTTAAACACAATGAAAGAGTGATAATCATGAGAGCATGGTAGAATTTTATGGTCCGAAATTACCTACCAAATGATTTCATATCATGCAAATAGCTCAAATATGACATGCTAGGGGGCCCAAAGTGCAAGGCTAGCAAAGCCAAATACACCATAGCTATACAAAACCAAACATGCATGACCAAAATAACACCAAACAGACCTTAAGAATGGTAAAACAAGGCTAAAACCTTCTTTGGGTCGAGCCAAAATCATGCTAAAAACATGGCTTAAAACACAAAGCATGTTAAGGCAATTTCAGGGAATTGCACTACAAGTGCATGAGGCATGCAAGGGCCAACCAAGCCAAACCAAAATAGAGTCATGACATGGAAAAATGTCACCAAAAACATGCTGAAATGGAAAGAAAACAAGCTAGAATGACATGCTACTTCATGAAGCATACAAGGCTTGTTTGTGTGATTTACACTACAAGTGTATTATGCACTCAAGAGACAATCAAACCAGCCAAAAACAAAGTCATATCTGGTCCCGAAAATCACCGAAACAAGCTTAAACAAAGCCACAAAGAAGTGTAAAAACATGCTCATTTGATAGACCCTCTATGCATACAAACAAGACAAGAGAATGGGGGGACCACCCCCTCTCAATTCAGGCCTTAAAACCACATTTCACTCACTGAAAATCCACTGGATTTCAGTGGTTAAAAGGCCAAGAGAAGGTGATCTCAAAGGCTTAAAGAGATGGCTCAAAACAAGGCCTAACAAGGCCTAAGAGGGAGTGGACCACCCCCAATGCAAAAATGACCTGAAACAAACATCACAAGGACTAAAAAATAGAACTTTTTTTAGTAGAAAGTTAAGCTCAAATCAGCATGAAAATATGGCTAGGAGAGTAACCAAAGTTAAGCTCAAAAGAGATTTCAGTGCTGAAATGGAGTGCAAAATGACACTAAAACATGCAAGAAACTCATGCAATTCACGCTAAAAAGCCTAAAACATTAAGCTAGTGAAGCCTCTTTACACTACAACCATACAATACAAGACTTATATGACTAAAAAAGCCCAAAGCAAAGCTAAATCATTCCAAATCAAAGGCAAACATATGCTGGAAATAAGCTAAGTTAGGCTACAAAAACATGCTACCATGTGATGCTAACTAGGCATGCAAGTGAGACACAAGGAGGGGAGGCTAACCGCTCCAATTTTGGACTTCGAAACATGTTTTCCACCACTGATATAACTCTGAATTTCAGTGGTTTAAAGGCCCAAAAAGTTTGGTTTGAAAGCCTTGAAAGATGGCACAAAAAGCTTCACAATTAGGCAACAAGAGGGGTGGACTACCCCTTTACACAAAATGACCTCAAACCATCATGTTAAGGCTAAAAAATCAGAGTTTTTTTGTAGTTGAAAACCATGCCAAAAATAGTACAAAAAGGTGGCAAAGCAAGTAATCAAAACAAGGCCTAAAAGGTAAGTCTTGTACCTCTTGAAGCACAGCACAAAACAGGCACAAATTCCAGCTCAAACCTCCCTCAAGAGCTCAAACTAAACCTCAAAGAACCTCAACTCTAAGGTGAGAATGTTTAGTTAAGGGTCCTTGTGCAAAAGTGCAGAGAAATCTAACCATAAGGCACAAAATAAGAAGGGAGAGAGAAAATTCTAGAGAGAGAAAGGAAATTTTGATCCAAATGTCCAACCTCTCCAAATGGGGGAGAGCATCCCCTATATATAGAAAATCAAGCTTAGAGCATGTATTCATTCCTTCATACACGTGTATAGAGATGGACTTCAGTGAACAACAGCTGGCACAACTGGCAAACAAATATCTAAAAAAAGAGACAAATGGCTGTTGGCCACTTTAAGTGGCCTTGTTAGCCACTCTAAGTAGCCGACCGACCACTTCAAGTGGTCGACAATAACAAAAGTTGGCCGACAAGGCCAAAAAGTGGCCAACAAGGCCCTTTCCCCTTCCAGGCAAAAGGCAACAAGGTTTGGCCCAAAAACAAGCCCAAAAACAAGCACAAAACAAAACAGATTTAGAGGCTCAAAGACAAGGCATTCCGCAGACAACTTCGGGCGCTCAAAACAAGCACAAACAAGCACAATCATCGAGTGCACAAACGATGACGCCCACGTCTTGAGATCGGTCAAAAATGGGGTGTCTACAGTTTCCCTTCTTTGACAGAACTCGAAAGTCATGAAATGACGGGAGTGAATGTCAAAGCTCGGAGATGACCCATTTTTAACAAGGCCGAAGACTTGGACAAACAAGCAAACAAAACAAAGAACGGTTGCACCCGCAGGCTGCCTACGTATCCCTTTGCAAGGAATCAAACCAGCGTAGTTCTAGGGCAAAATACATAATGATACACAATATAACGAAACAATGTAATGAAATAATGCACATGATATACAATGTATTTGAATCATCAAACCACAAGCAGTGCAAAAACACACAAATATCATAAAGGGATGGAGATGTAAAATCAAACTACGTTTAACACAAAAAAGGTGCTGGAACCCTCAAACCACAATTCTCTTAGTGGAATAGGCATGTGCACATGCAAAACTGTGTGTTTCGCAAAAAGAATACAAGTAATTGGGTGGTATGATATAAGTGAGGAATGATCTGCTTGGGAAAGATAATGATCCTAAATGCTGAATGCAACAAAACAAAGTACGATGCAATGGATGCAATGAATAAAGCATAGGCTGAACCACATTTTGCCTAGAAAAGGTACGGACACAAAACAGACCACGTCTAACATAGAAAAGGTGGCGAAACCCTCAGTCCACAATTCTCTTAGTGGAATAGGCGCGTACACATTACCACAGAACCATGCTTCAACGAAGGAAATGTATGAGCACATGCTAGACTAAGCTTAACATGGAAATGATGCAAGCGATAAAATGGATAATCCAGTAGATGCATGCGATAAATGCTATATGCAATGCAATAGATGTTACTAGATAATGAAATGCAACAGAAGTAATTATGATAGATATGATGATGCAGCTAGGAAGTGATGCTCTCGAAAGTACCTTACAGGGGCAATCAGCGATGACTCGCCTTATGCTGCTGGGGATCTTCCTCTTCTGCATCTTGCATTTCCAAACCACAGATACTACTTTTCTCCTTGGCTATGTTCGTAACTTTCCCTATTCTCCAATAGGGTGACAGACTAGGTTGGTTCAGTATCCAAAATTGAGGCGCATACACGCTACCTCAACCTATGGGGCTACCATACAGATTTCAAGCCGATGATACACCCCTGGGTATTTAAACTAGACTTTAGTCTCAGAAATCCCAAACCTTTGCGTTCTAGGCATCAGCCATTCGAACTCTAGTTTCCACCGTCTCAGTTGATCCCCTAGGAACTCAGCGCAAAGACAAGCAGGTGGCTATACCAGACCACTGGAAGTCATTCGGGCATGACAAACGTCAAAGGAACTGCACCTTTAGAGGATTTAAGGCTCCTAGACCAGAGGAGTGCACAAGACAGTGCGAGGCAGAGTGAATGCACAAAACAGTGCTATACAGGTGCACAAGACAGTGCGATGCGCAAGATAGCGCGATTGAATTGTAATGCACAAGACAGTGCAAATGATACAACAATACAATGTGCACAAGACAGTGCGATGCAAGTGAATGCACGAAACAGATATGAATGCACAAGACAGTGCAATATGCAAGGTGCACAAAACAGTGCGATACAAGGTGCACAAAATAGTGCGATGCGCAAGAAAGCGCGAGTGTAATGCACAAAAAAGTGCGAATACGTCCAAATGCGCCTCACGCGAGTGGAGAAAGAGTGAATAAATACGCAAGAAAGCGCGAGTGTAAATTGCACAAGAAAGTGCGAATGCATCCACATGCGCCTCATGCAAGTGGAGAAAGAGGGAATAAGTGCGCAAGAAAGCGCGAATGTAAGTTACAAAAGAAAGTGCGAGTGCGTGCACACACGCCTCACGCGAGTGGAGAAAGAGTGAATAAATACGCAAGAAAGCGCGAGTGTAAATTGCACAAGAAAGTGCGAATGCATCCACATGCGCCTCATGCAAGTGGAGAAAGAGGGAATAAGTGCGCAAGAAAGCGCGAATGTAAGTTACAAAAGAAAGTGCGAGTGCGTGCACACACGCCTCACGCGAGTGGAGAAAGAGTGAATAAATACGCAAGAAAGCGCGAGTGTAAATTGCACAAGAAAGTGCGAATGCATCCACATGCGCCTCATGCAAGTGGAGAAAGAGGGAATAAGTGCGCAAGAAAGCGCGAATGTAAGTTACAAAAGAAAGTGCGAGTGCGTGCACACACGCCTCACGCGAGTGGAGAAAGAGTGAATAAATACGCAAGAAAGCGCGAGTGTAAATTGCACAAGAAAGTGCGAATGCATCCACATGCGCCTCATGCAAGTGGAGAAAGAGGGAATAAGTGCGCAAGAAAGCGCGAATGTAAGTTACAAAAGAAAGTGCGAGTGCGTGCACACACGCCTCACGCGAGTGGAGAAAGAGTGAATAAATACGCAAGAAAGCGCGAGTGTAAATTGCACAAGAAAGTGCGAATGCATCCACATGCGCCTCATGCAAGTGGAGAAAGAGGGAATAAGTGCGCAAGAAAGCGCGAATGTAAGTTACAAAAGAAAGTGCGAGTGCGTGCACACACGCCTCACGCGAGTGGAGAAAGAGTGAATAAATACGCAAGAAAGCGCAAGTGTAAATTGCACAAGAAAGTGTGATGCGCAAGAAAGTGCGAGTGTAAACTGCACAAAAAAGTGAGATGCACAAGAAAGCGCGAGTGTACACTGCACCAAAAAGTGCGATGCGCAAGAAAGCGCGAGTGTAAATGCAAGATTTTAAGGTCTCCTAGACCAAAAAATGCACAAGACAGTGCGAGTGATACACAACCACAAGGTGCACAAAACAGTGCGAGTGATACACAACCACAAAGTGCACAAAATAGTGCGAGTGATATGAAATTGTGAAATAGATGTACTGAGTGAGATTATTGTGAGATAGATGCATGATGTTAATTGAAAGCATGTTCTATGCATGAAATAAGCATATTCTACGCAAGAGACAAAAGCATATTCTATGCAACACTGAAAGCATATGCTATGCATGAAACAAGAGCATATTCTATGCAATATTGAAAGCATATTCTATGCAAGCGATAGGAATATTCTATGCAACATTGAAAGCATATTCTATACAACAATCATAAACGATGCACGACACGCATGCAACAGAAGTGTACATGAAAGTGCACATTCTATGCAAGAAGGGGGGCAAATATGTACTTTGGTGCCTCAAATTTACCTCTCAGAGGACTTTGCAACATGCTCAACTCAAAAAGGACACACCCTGTTCATATTGGCGAGGGGCAACATCTGCATATGAAAACCACAAGTGCTGCTTGAACTGCCATTCTGACTTAAAGCAGGGTTAAATTTGGGGTCGAGATACACTCATACTCCAGTGAAAGGCGAGGCCTGAGAAGGTGCACCTGGAATGCAGTCTCGAACTTTGTTGAAGTCGAAACACGCTAAGATGCTCCAAAATTTCCCTCTTTTCTTTTGTTTTGCAGTCCGGAACCTATGTAGCTTCAGATAGGTCCTGGTTTTATTGTTCTCACATGACCTGGGTTGAACCCTGCAATTTTATGAAAGAACAATTCCTATTTTGCACAAATGTGGAGAATAGCACAGCACTCTGAGCACAGAATGATTTTTTTTGAAATTGAGAATGAGAATGAGTTCTTAACCGGGCCAACGACTGACCACAATCAAAACGACTCAACAAAGGAAAAACAAAGGTAAAACAAACCTAAACACATCTATTGACACTCAAAACGATTCAAAACAAGAATCGAGACAAACCAAAAACAACAAACACAACATTTAGACATTCTACTATCCATCGGTGGGAGACCTCTCGATCCACGAGGAACCTGTTTCTTCAGATATTGTTTCCCACCCTTTCTCATTTGTGATTCTCACATCACTCTGGCATTCAATCTTTTTTTCTCTGAAAAAGCCCTTTTTCTCACTTTTTCTCTTAGCGCACATCTCTCTATTCTTTAATCTCTCCTATTTTTTATCCCTTCCCTAGGTGGTTGATGGATGAACAAGAAGTTGTGGGATCTTGCCCCTAGCATTCTACTAGATTCTCCTTCTTTCACTCACAACTCGTGAACTTTCCTACAGAGGGGTTGCGATGCGACTGGATGTGCAACAGATCTTCAACTGACATCGGTTGACAATGCCCTTGGCTTAACTTGACCGAGATGAATTACAGCATGTCCCACCAGCTAGGTATTCAATTGATTAGTTCCACACATTGCGTTTTCTACGTCCCCATTCCGGGTCAGATGCTAGTTTGAGCGTGATCGTCCCAGATGAGGGAAACGAATATCCAGCTCCATTTCCAATTCGTGCTTCACACTTGGCTTGGTACCTCACTGCTTAGAGGATATGAGAGCTTTTGGCCTTCTGCTGTTAGCTTCACTTGTGCCCTTTCTGGAAAATACATTGATAATGGGGAACAGATAGGAAACCTAACTCAACTGTGCCCCTAGTTCATCATTTTGACCATTTTTTTGTTTTTGGCTTCTACAAAAACAATTTTAACCAACATAAGAGTTAGATTAACATACTTGTTCGATTTTCTGATTTGAAATCAAGCAAGTCAGGTTGTGTGCACTGAAAATTTTCCTTTTTTGTGTCCAAGAAATGGTCTAGTTTTGGAAAAATTGAATAATTTTCGAGAGAATTAGTCAACCTCATTAAAAATTCTCAAAAACTGTTTTCTACAAATGGCCACTGCTCGACCAACATAGAATTTACTCTTGAGATGCACAACCTTAGATCTAAACTTGAATTGTCTTGCAGCTGAATCTTTCTAACGGAATAGGACAATCAAATTTGAACAAAGACGAGCCAATTTGAACATGTATTGGATAGCCAAGTTGAACGAGGGTAAACCAATCAACATGGATGCGCCAAGCAGGCTGAAAATGATTGGGACCGAACTTCGGGATGAAGTTGCCTACATATCCCAAGGATGGGAATCAGGCCGTATGTAGTTCCGGGTTGAGGTACACTCGGGTGTTGACACTCTCCTTTTGCGCTCTAACTTTTGCCAAGGCCGCCCTTTCGGGTTTTCAACCTTGCGAGCTATGTTTTTCTTTTCTTTTCATTATTTTCATTTCTTTTTTCATCTTTTTTAATCCTTTTTTTTTTCATTCTTCGCATTTTTTTCTTTTTTATTTTTCTTTTCATTTTTCTCTTGCTCTAACTTCTTCCTGGGTCGCCCTTCCGGGTTTTCGGCCCAGCGAGCCTCTCAAGGGTAAAAATGTAGTTTGGTCCATGTCAAATGGTTTTAAGATCTCGAAGCCATCTAAATCCAGGAGAGTGGTTGTTGTTCGCTGATGATGTAGGAGTGCATCCAATGGGGGCTGAATTTGTCGCTAGTGTTGTGGATAGGAACTTAGTTGTCCCTCAGCGATAAACTTTCTTCTTTCCTCCCTTCTAAGATTTGGCATTCTTTCCGATCTTCATTGACTTGCAGAGTGATCCATCTTTAGCTCTTCGAGCATATTTGACATTTTTGCCCCTAGTTCGAGGGGCTTCTGATCTAGCTTCACAAGCTTCCTTTTGACGACGTCTGACCTTCATGATCTGACTTTTCTTGCCCCTAGTTCGTGGGCTGCTTCAAATCTGGCCTGACGGGCCTCCTTTGTGGTTGACCATTGAACATTTTGAATCTAAGTTCAAGGTTTGAAAGCAAAAGGGGTCGAGTCTCAAGGTTGAGAGCAATCCCAGGCTGCACAATGAGATAAATTCCAGACACGCTGAAATC
>NW_021025229.1:1012297-1024724 GCF_004153795.1 Camellia sinensis | reverse complement strand
GATAGAACAAACATGCAATGAGCTATGTATATGAACATATGAGACAACAAGCAAACTAATCAAAGCATAAGCTATTTAAATAAATTAAAACAGCCTCTAATAGGTGAAAAATAGTAGCTAAAAAAAAGAAAAAGTAAGTAAAAAGAGTAGAAAAAAAGCTATGGAACAAAGCCTAAGGAGGGGTGGCTAACCCCTCAACTCTTTGTAATTTTAAATCACATGTTTCAGCCCCAAAATAATCTAGGAACAGTCCCAAAACAGCCCAAAAACAGTGGCTAAAAGTGTGTTTAAAGAGCACAAAAAGATAAACAAAAGCAAGAGATATAAAGCTGGTAAGCAAAATCAAGGAGAGGTGGCTAACCTCTCAACTTTTGATATGATTTTTATCAACATTATGTGCTCTTGTTCCGGTTATTTAAGCTAGCATTACTATGTGATGCGCACAAGCAAGTATAGACTAAAATTGCAAGAATTGGAACAACTCAATTTCATGTTTGTTTTCTAAAAAAAGGGTTTGAATTTGCCACTTCCAGTGGGTTTAAAGTTTGTGAATTTGCCACTCAACAAAGTGGGCTTAAAATGTAAATTTATTGAATCGTTCCAATTCAAACAACAGGCCTCCATCCACAGGCATTCAAGTAGTTTAACAAATAAGCATTTAGCCTCATGGCAAGCATGCTAGACATGGCAATCATTCACACTCATGCAAGTATACTAAAGTATTAAAAACTCACCTAGTACTCCAGGCTAAGAAGATATGAGTTAGAAAAATATGCATGATTCCTAACTATACCAAATGTCTAATGCAACATATGCAATATGCGATTGATAGGCTCGGCTACTGATATGGCATATGGATCAATTTTGATAACATGCGGTTAAGCACGTCTTCAATGAAGTATTGAAATGACAATGCAATTAGAATGATACGCCGAGCCTCAGTGCATGCAATACAAGATAAATGGATGCAAGCATAAGGTATGTTAATTGAAACGTGTCCCTAATCTAACCATCAAAAGCGGGTAAATAAAAGGGAGAAAGACGTGGGGTTGGAAGATATACACATTATTACATCACGCTCTCACGAAGGAGAGTCCGAATGAATAAATAAGCTAAGCTAACTAAGCTAAGCTAAGCTAATTGAGCTAATTATTAAAAAATCTGAATAAATAGCTAAACTAATTAAATAATTATTACAACACTTGAATGAATAATTAACTAACTATCTAAGCTAATTAATTAAGAATTTAACTAGGCTAAGCTAATTAAATATTACAACACAAACTAATTTAATTAATCTAAACTAATTAAATAAGTACAAAACAAGCTAATTAGCTACAACTAATTAATTACAAATAAATTATTTAAATGTTAATTAAAATAATTAACTAATCTCGGGAAACGAGGGCGGCGCATGCATGCTCGGTTTCCACCCAAAAAACATCCGTTGTCTGCCCTCGGAAAGTCTCTATTGCACAACCCTTGCACTGATTTCCTTCCCCAGATCAACTCTGCCATGCTTCACAAGCACACTACTCAAAATTCATTAGTGGCCGGCAGGCCAGAAATGGTGGCCGGCCTGCCACCATTGAGGGGTTGCCGTCCAACAGTGATGGCCTACCGACCAGTAACAGTGGCTGGCCGGTCACTGATGACACACCTTTTTTTGCTACAACAGAGAGCAAACAGGGCAAAGAGAGGGTATTCTCACAGGTTGTTTGTATTCTGTATCCCTCCTTATCATCAAAACATGCTCAAATGAGTGATACACTTGGTTCCAAAACCATCAATCAAGCAATCTCATTGCATGATGGCCGAAGAACCAAGGTGTGCAAGTTTAATAAATGCACAAACAAGACCAAAACTATCACCCTATCATGCATGACCAAGGGTAATGAATACCAAGGAAAGTTGACACATTTTATCACTTTGTGTATAAAATGTCTCAATTTTTCTTGTGTTCAAATTAACGACCGATTTGAAGCACAACAAGACACAACCAATTTCTTATCTTGTATCATTTTAATTGTAAGTTTTAGTTACTCATTTTAGATTACCATTCCATTCTTTACCCAATTAAGTCCATTGGTGAGTAATCTTCTAAAACAAAAGGAAGTGTCAAACGAGGGGTGGTTTAAGGCAAGAGAGAGATATCATGCCGTTGGTAATTGTAGCTCAGATTTTTCGCGCCCTCTTTCGGAAGCTCAAAAAGAAGCCCTACAGTTTGGACTCCCGTGGTTCTAAATCTAATCTCACAAGTTCAATGTGAAACTAATAAATACCAAAGAGTCCAAATCTGGCAAATCATTTTGGAAAATTGATTTTGAATCGAAAAGTGCCAAAATTGGACTGCTTTGCCAAATTACAGAGTCGCCACCAAAATATTTTATTTTTGAGAAATTTAGGAAATCCTGACTCGTGCCAAAGGCCACGTGTTTGTCATCACCAAAGTTGCATCGACTCGGGAACTTAGGTACGAGAGGGGAAGGTCTTGAAATGAGCCCCCTCGCTCGCCAGATCAAAGATCGCCCACTACTAATCATGATATGTTGTTTTATTAACCTCATGTGTTCTTATTTCGGTTATTAGCTAACTTTACTACGTGACGCGCACAAGCAAGTATAGACTAGTCGCAAGAATTGGAACAACTCAAATCATGTTTCTTTTTGAAAATGGTTTGAATTTGCCACCCTCAAGTGGGCTAAAACGCGAATTTGCCATCAAACATGATGGGCTTAAAACATGATTTGCCATAACAAGTGGGCTTAAATCGCACATTTATTGAATTGTTCCAATTCAAACAATAAGCCTTCATCCATAGACATTCATGCAGTTAAGTAAGTAAGCACATAGCCTCACGGCAAGCGTGTGAAACATGGCAATATGGCAATCACACTCATGCAAGTATGCTAAAGCATAAAACCAACTGAGTACTCCAAGCCAAAACAAAAGCTAGTTAGAAAAATGCATGATCCTAACTATGTAAAATGCCTAATGCAACACATGCAATAATGCAATAAGATAGGCTCAGCTACCTAATCATGGTATTTGCAACACTTTAATAGCATGCTTTGAGACACATATTCAAAGAAGTATTGAAAATATAGTTTGAATGATGCGCCGAGCCTTGGTGCATGCAAGACAAATGAATGGATGCAATCATGCAAGCATAAGGTAAGCTAATCGAAACATGATCCCTAATCTAACCATCAAAAATGGATAAATAAAAGGAAGAAAGACGTGGGGTTGGAAGACATGCACACACACATGCACACTTATTACAACATTGTGCCCTCACGAAGGAGTGTCTGAATAAATAACCTAAGTAGCTACGCTAATTAAGCTAACTATTACAACACAATTGAAACTAATTAAATAACTTATTCTAAGCTAATTAATTACAACAAAATGAATTAAGTTAATTAATTACAACACTTGTATGAATGCATTAGCTAACTTATTCTAAGCTAACAAAAGCGACTAAATGGCCTTGAGGGCGAGGGACGCATGCATGCTCGGTTGATCCACCCGAAAATGCCATTGCCTTGCCATCGGATGGCTCTGTTTGCACTTGTTTTGATCACTGAAATTGTACCAACTTCCAGAATGCCTCTTCTCCAACTCAGGAGCACATTTGTACAAAAATTGACTAGTGGCCGGTCGGCTACAAAAAGTTGCTATCGGCTACCTCAACTGGCTGGTCGGCCACTCCAAGTGGCTGTCGGCCACTCCAAGCCGGTCGGCTACAAAAAGTGGTTGTTGACTACTATAACTGGCTCGTCGATCACTCCAAATGGCCGCCAGCCACTAAAACTAGTAGGTCGGCCACCCCTTCCCTGGACTTCTCCTTTTGCTGTAATAGAGAGAAAACAAAGGCAAAGCAATGTATTTTCAAGGAATGTATGTACTGCTACCCTCCGTATTATCACACAAGCTCAAAGGAGTGTAGGTCTTGGCTCTCAAGCCATCAACCAAGCATTTTCATGCATGATGGCTAAAAAACCAAGCTTGTACAAGCTTAATGAATGTACAAACAAGACCAAAATAACCACCACCCTATCATGCATGAATGCACCCATTTTTCTTGTGTTTGGATAAACGTCCGATGCGAACACATGCAATGCAGCACAAAGATGCTTAATCTTGTCTAATGACTCCAAAATGCGTATCTGAAATTATCTTTATATAATTATGCGTTAATGTGCCTTAATTTAATTACATCTATTTGAATTGAAGAATTATCTATTGAGCTACGACCTTGGAACTAAAATTACCGACTTTTAAGAGTTCAGAAACCGCAATTGAGTACAAGGTTATGCTAATGGGAATCTTTAGAGCTATTTGGGAAAATTAATCAAAAATTTATTTTGTCTGATTCGTTAAGGTATGTTTGGGTGGTTAACTTAGTACTGCAAATTGAAGGCCATAGAGGCTTCAGAAACCAGAACGGTGTACATAATTATGATCAGTATGACTTTTATAGCCATTTGGGAAATTTAATTGAAAATTGATTTCGTTCAACTCATAAGGGTGCATTTGGCTCTCCCTAATTGTGATAAGCTTATATATAGATATTATATATGTATATATATGATATATGAGTTGAACTCATCACTTTGGAGCCCAAAAATATCTGAGGGGGAGGGAGGGACATGAAGCAGAGAGAAAACTCAAAGTGAAGAAGAGAGAAAGTGTAGGAATGAAGAGGAAATCCAAGATTTAGCTTGAATTCACCATGATTATGAAAGAACAAGTGGTATTAAAGGCTTAAGGTAAGATTTCCCCTCTCAATACTTGAAGATCATAAGCTAAAGAGTGAGTTTCATGGGTTATATATGATTATATGTGTGTGTTTTGTTTCATCAAGCAAGAAGATGTTGAATCTTTGTACATAGCAGGAATTTATGTTCACAACTTGATTTCTTGTAGGAGCTTTATGGTTCTTAAAGAGGCTAAAGACGATTTCACCATGTAAGTGAGCTTACAACTCCCAACCATGTATACTTTATGATTTTGTGTTTTGATTCTCAACCTTGTTCTTGTGAACGGGAAATTGAGTATTGTTTTGGAGTTATGATTTTTTATGGAAGCTAAGGATATGAAATTTAACATGTGTTAAAGAGTTTTGGGCTTTGATTTACATGAAATTGAAGTTCAATTTTGAAAATGAGGGGTTCCAAGTCAAGAAGCCATTTTCGGATTGATTTTTACCCAGTCTCGCGTGTGCCCTGGGATTTTTCACACGTGTGGCCAATAGTGTCCCCTACAAAGTGACATTCTGAAATAAAAGCACGTGCTCCCGCACGTGCCCTGGATTTTCCGCACGTGCGAATTTGGTCCCGCACGTGCGGCACTTCCCTGTTTCAGCTCAACTCCAAATAAGCATATCTCTCTCATCCAGACTCCGTTTTAAATGATTCTTGAGCCTAAATTCAAGCCCTAGAAGTCTAGTTTCTAATGGTGGTGGTCTCACTCGAAAATACAAAGTACACAAATAGATATGCCCAAATTATTGAGGGTTGTTCACTTTCTATCCAACCATTTCATACCATTTTCTCTCCTAACCCAGTTTCCTTTCATTTCTTCCTATTTTCCTTGATATGAATTATGACCCATTGAATACCTATGAGTTTAGAACCAACATAACTAATTGGTTAAAGAGCAAAGTAAGGGGATCGGTTATATTCATATATTGCGTTGTGTGCATTGTGTTTGTAGGTCAAGACGAGGACATCGTCCCACTGTTACCAGGAGCCCATCACTGTGAGTAATAGTATAGTAAAGAAATGTTTTTCATTATTTCTTTTAATTTATGTATGACATGATTCTCTAAATGTTAGATTTTATCCAAATGCACAAGTTTCCAAGAAGAAATGCGAAATGAATTATGAACAAGAAATGTGAATTATTTATAATATGATATGGTGGGCCCAAGGCTGTTCTGTTTATGCTATGGCATGATTTGAATTGTTTGGTCTTTAAGACCTAATCATTTTGGGTATGGAACAAAGTGTTGTAAGAACTAAGTGCTACAGTGTGAGTCACCTCTAAGGTCCGTACGAGACACCTCTTGAGTCCATACATACATGAATTAGGTCCAAGGAGAGGTCCCACATGTCGATGTTCCATCTACTCCATGATCAGATACAATGATATGATATGATACGTTTAGACCGAAGGTCATTTTGATATATGATTTGGCCTGAGGCCGTTTTGTTATACATGGACCCGAGGTCGTTCAGAACATATGATATGAATACAAAGGTTTTGACATCACTATATGACTCATGTTATGATGTGTTATTTTATATGCATGAATGGATGTCCTATTTTAAAATGTGCTTCTAACCCTTTGTATAAGTGGGCGTACCACGTACCACGTAAAATGTTTTGTAATAGTTCAATTATATATTCCATTCGAAAAGGTATGGATTATGATACGATAAACGTTTGTTTTAAAAAGATTTAGGATACATTTCTAAATTGTGAAATATGTTTTCCTAATATTAAGGATATCATTCATTAACCTCTTTACTTTAATATTACTCACAGGGCGTTAGCTCACCCCTTTATTTTATATATATGTAGGTGAGCCATCAAGGACCAACACTAGAGTTGTATCGAGGTCCGTCTCTTTGTCAAGTCGGCCGGGTTACGCCTCTGGGTCGAGGCTTTAACTTTGTATTAGAGAATTATGTATTTTATTGAGTCTTATATATTTGTGTGTGAGATCTATATAAGTTCTGTGATTATATGTATATATGGAAAGTGTATTTAAATGCTTAAATTAATCTAAGTCTTCATGTATGCACAAGCTCAATGGGCATTATCTTTATGTTGGTATTTGCTTCCGCTTAAGGCCCCGTAATTGAATAAATATTCATGAAATTTTGTTTTGAGGCCGATGCACAGGCCAGTCATGGACCAAACTTTTAGGGGCAGGTTTGGGTTGTGACATTTTGCCTCTTTTACTTAGTTTATTTTTGTTTACTCATTTTAGATTACCAATCCATTATTTAATTGATTAGTCCAAAAGAGATGTCCTCTAATGAAAAGTAGGCTTAAACCACAAGTGTTTTGAGCATGAAAGAGACTTCATGTCGTTGGTAATGAACTCCCGAAGGAATTAAACCATTAAGCATGAATGTCTCCATTTCACACTCAAGCCAACAAGGGGTTCAAAGCCACTTTCAAAATAAATGAAAAAGTAAAGAACAGAGGGAGATGGCGGAGATTTCAGTGCTGAAATGGAGTGCAAAATGACACTAAAACATGCAAGAAACTCATGCAATTCACGCTAAAAAGCCTAAAACATGAAGCTAGTGAAGCCTCTTTACACTACAACCATACAATACAAGACTCATATGACTAAAAAAGCCTAAAGCAAAGCTAAATCATTCCAAATCAAAGGCAAACATATGCTGCAAATAAGCTAAGTTAGGCTACAAAAACATGCTACCATGTGATGCTAACTAGGCATGCAAATGAGACACAAGGAGGGGAGGCTAACCCCTCCAATTTTGGACTTCGAAACATGTTTTCCACCACTGATATAACTCTGAATTTCAGTGGTTTAAAGGCCCAAAAAGTTTGGTTTGAAAGCCTTGAAAGATGGCACAAAAAGCTTCACAATTAGGCAACAAGAAGGGTGGACTACCCCTTTACACAAAATGACCTCAAACCATCATGTTAAGGCTAAAAAAATCATAGTTTTTTATAGTTGAAAACCAAGCCAAAAACAGCACAAAAAGGTGGAAAAGAAAGCAATCAAAACAAGGCCTAAAAGGTAAGTCTTATACCTCTTGAAGCACAGCACAAAACAGGTACAAATTCTAGCTCAAACCTCCCTCAACAGCTCAAACTAAACCTCAAAGAACCTCAGCTCTAAGGTGAGAATGCTTGGTTAAGGGTCCTTATGCAAAAGTGTAGATAAATCTAACTATAAGGCACAAAATAAGAAGGGAGAGAGAAAAAAGAGAGGAAATTTTGATCCAAATGTCCAACCTCTCCAAATGGGGGAGAGCATCCCTTATATATAGGAAATCATGCTTAGAGCTTGTATTCATCCCTTCATACATGTGTATAGAGATGGACTTCAGTGAACAACAGCTGGCACAGCTGGCAAACAAATATCTGAAAAAAGAGACAAATGGCCGTCGGCCACTCTAAGTAGCCGACCGACCACTTCAACTAGCCGACCGGCCACTTTAAATGGTCGACAAGAACAAAGAGTGGCCGACAAGGCGAAAAAGTAGCCGACAAGGCCCCTCCCCCTTCCAGGCAAGAGGCAACAAGGTTTGGCCCAAAAACAAGCACAAAACAAAACAGGTTTAGAGGCTCAACGACAAGGCATTCCGCCGAGAACTTCGGGCACTCAAAACAAGCACAAACAAGCACTATCATCGAGTGCACAAACGATACGTCCACGTCTTAAGGTCGGTCAAAAATGGGGTGTCTACAATTGGTCAAGCTAATGCGGTCAAACCAGTGGGTCAACAAGCCATGATTGCCTTTGCCCGCGAAATGGCCGGAGCATTATGGGAATCTATGGACATTCTCCAGGTTGAGAATCAAGTCCAGGCCAAAGTAGCTGAGGCAGGGGCATCTAGTCGAATTTGGATAAGTTTTTGGATGAACCCAAGAAGCCACTGAAGGCGGATGAGTGGCTGGAACAAATAGTGAAGACGTTTGAGATGCTTAGCATCGAGGATGACCAACTGAAAGTGATATTGGCATCCTTCCAACTAAAGGGAGATGCAGGTCAGTGGTGGAAGTATGCGCGTGGGCACATTGGGGTGACCTGGGAAGCTTTTGTCAACGCCTTCCAAGATAAGTTCTTGCCTCCCATTGTTAGGGAGAAGTTGAGAGATCAGTTCTCCAAGATTGTGCAGTTAAGTACTCCGGTGGCCGAGTTTGAGGCCACATTTACTAGCTTGTCGAGGTTTGCACCAGAACTCGTGGCGACTGAGGAACGGGGTTGTTTAGAGTTCGAAAAGAGATTGAGGACCGGGCTCATGTTCAAAGTTGTTGTGTCAATGATTAGAGATTATGGACACCTTGTGGAGGCGGCGGCTCATCTAGAGACCGTGATGCAGATGGAGGAAGAGAGGATGAGGGGCTCCAAGAGGAGTCAGGATATTCTAGGGGACAGTAAGAGGCAGGGGTTTTAACCCACAGCAGTCCCAGGGAGCTCAATCGAGGTCCACTTTTCCAATACTGAGCGCGAGTTCTGGGAAAGGTGGTCAGGGAGATATCACTTATTTCAAGTGTGGTCAGTTAGGCCACAAGTCTCCAACTTGCCTACAAAGAGGAGGAGGGTAGCAGTCTGCATTGTCTTCGGTTTGTTCTCAAAGTCAGAGTCAAGGGAGAGGCTAGCCGCTCACTTGTTATCAATGTGGGCGGGCGGGGCACATTAAGAGGTTTTGCCCTCAGTTGGGCGACACACCTGATGTGTCTGGCTTGAGACAAACATAGAGCTACCAACCGGCACAGGCAGCACAGACCTCGAGGGCCAATCAGGGAGCCTTTTCAGCCCGTTCAGTGCACCAGGCTTATGCTCCGAGGAGTGAGCAGGTTAAGCAAAGACATACAGGACGTGTGTATGTTGTTACCGCGCCATATCTTGTACCAGCTCCTTCAATAGCGAAAGGTACCTTCTTGTTTTGCAATTCAATTGCTAATGTGTTGATTGATATGGGTGTATCTCATTCATTTCTCGTGTCTGCATTTGATCGGTTTTGGGGTTAGAGTGGCTCGATAAGCATCTCCTCTCTGTGTAGAGTCACTTATTGGTGGTGAGATTGTTTTAAAGCAAGGTGTCGGGGTTGTGACATAATGGTTGTCGGTTGCCGACTTCCTTTTGTATTTGTGTTGATTGACATGTCTAGTTTTGGTATTATTTTGGGTATGGACTAGTGGTCATCATATCGGACTGTCATAAATTGCTACCGTCAGAGGGTTATTGTATGTACCTTAAGCGGTGATTGCTTTTATTTCTTGGGGAATGGGGTTGATAGAGTCTAATCACCTGTGTATGATCTGTGTGGGCAGAGTGAACTTAGTTGCCTTCTTGCCAACTTCTTGAGTAGGGAGTGTGATGAAGTCTAAGTTGAGTTGCCGAGGGTAGTTTGTGAATACTTAGACGTTTTTCCCGAGGATCTTACTAGTTTTCCACCTCAACAAGAGATTGAGTTCTCTATTGATTTAGTGTCTGGCATGGCACTGATTTCTATGGCACTGTATAGATTTGCACCTACCGAGTTGAGTGAGTTAAAGATTCAACTCCAAGAATTGTTAGATAAGGGTTTTGTCCGCCCTAGTATTTCACCTTAGGGAGCACCGACTTTTTTTTCCAAAAAGAAAGATGGTGCGTTACGACTTTATATAGACTACTGGAAGTTGAACCGAGTAACTATTAAGAACTAGACCCAATGCCTCGTATAGATGATTTGTTTGATCAGTTGAAGGGGTCTTGTTGCTTCTCTAAAATAGACCTGAGATCGGGTTATCACCAGTTGAGAGTAAGGGAGGAGGATATCCAGAAGGTGGCATTTCGTATGCAGTATGGCCATTATGAGTTCCTAATGATGCCTTTTGGGCTAACCAATGCACCAGTTGTGTTTATGGATTTGATGACCCAGATCTTCCGTAAGTTCCTATACCGTTTTGTGGTCGTCTTTGTAGACGACATCTTGATTTACTCACCCTCTAGGGAGGAGCACGATGAACACTTGTGAGTGGCGCTTGAGTTGCTTAGAGCCTACAAACTGTATGCTAAGTTTGGGAAATGTGAATTCTGGCTGAGAGAAGTTAAGTTCTTAGGCTATGTGGTATCCGGGGAAGTGGTGACTATAGATTCATCCTAAATAGAGGTAGTGCAAGATTAGGAACCACCTAAGAATGCTTTCGAGATTCGTAGTTTCTTGGGGTTGGCCGGGTATTATCGTAGATTTGTGAAGGATTTCTCTAAGCTAGCCTCACCATTGACTAGACTGACAAGGAAAATGATCAAATTTGTGTGGAGGACCTGTGAGAATTCTTTTCAAGAGCTTAAGGTTAGGCTTACCACTGCCCCAATTTTGATTATTCCGAAGAGGGATTGGGCTATTCGGTGTATTGTGATGCCTCACGAGAAGGTTTGGGTTGTGTTTTGATGCAAGAGGGTAAGGTAATAGCCTATAGCTGACTGTAGTTGAAAACACATGAGAGGAACTACCCTAGTTATGACCTAGAGTTAGCGGTAGTGATCTTTGCCTTAAAAATTTGGAGGCCTTATCTGTATGGTGAGAAGTTTCAAGTGTTTTCTGATCACAAGAGTTTGAAATATCTGTTTATATAGAAAGACTTGAATCTGAGGCAGAGGAGGTAGATGGAGTTCATAGAGGATTACGACTTTGAGTTACATTATCATCTGGGAAAGGCCAATGTCGTGGCTGATACATTGAGTAGAAAATCTATTAGTAGTGTCGCTTGTATTGCCATTTGGGAATGGGAAATGTTGGGTGCTATCTGTAACAAGTCTGCGAGGGACCCTCATGCTACAGTTCGGACTCGCGATTTTTGTTGTCGCGGTTCTTAATCTGAACCAAAGAGTCCAAATCTAGCAAATCGTTTTGAGAAACAGATTTTTGAAAAAGTAGTGCCAAACATGGACTGCTTTGCCAGATACAGAGTCGCCACCTTTAAAAAAAAAAGAAAAAAAAGGCATGACAGCAATAAATGCCAGAAAATTACTTGGGAAGTGAGAGAGAAAAAAAAAGCAAGCTTGTGAAATTACGTAACTACCCTCCATGTTCAAACACACATATGGATTAAAAAAGTAAATTTTTCTAAGTTGGGCAAGGGTATTTTGGATCATATTAATTGATATGACACTAATAAAAAAATATTAAATCAAAGCGGCCAAAAGTATTTTTTTATCACTTTTCAAATCACTTTTTTAAAATTAAAAAACTTAGTCAAAAGTTAAAAGTCAATTTTTACTAACTTTCTAAAAAAAAAAAAAAAAAAAAAAAAAAAAAAAAAAAAAAAAAAAAAAAAAAAAAAAAAAAAAAAATTTAAAAAAAAAAAAAAAAAATTTAAAAAAAAAAAAAAAAAAAAAAAAAAAAAAAAAAAAAAAAAAAAAAAAAAAAAAAAAAAAAAAAAAAAAAAAAAAAAAAAAAAAATTAAAAAAAAAAAAAAAAAAAAAAAAAAAAAAAAAAAAAAAAAAAAAAAAAAAAAAATTTTAACATCTTTATCTTATTGAGCTATTTAACATATTTATCATTTTATACATTTAATCTAAAAAAAAAAAAAAACCTTTACCAAACCCATTATAAATTGTTTTAATTAAGTTTAATTTACTTTATTATTTATATTATTATCATTTTCTATTTCATTTTTAAACTATCAAAAGGTGGTTCCATATGGCTAATTTTAGTTCAATGCC
>NW_021025229.1:950677-995692 GCF_004153795.1 Camellia sinensis | reverse complement strand
TTTTTTTTGATTCAAAGGAAGTTCAAAACAACCAGAAGCAGAACCAACATAGGAAACCAAAGAAAGAAGAAGAACTAATCCCTCAAAACACTAGTTCCAGTCATGTCAGCAATGAGCAGAGCCTTCACTTCTTCAGGGGGTTCTTCAAGGACTAGAACATGGTCATCTTGTGATACACCCATGTTGGCAAGCCAATCAGCACACTTGTTTCCCTCCCTTGGTGTATATAGTAGGGAACAGTTGCATCTTCTCAGTAAGAATTTCGCATCCTCTATGAAGGCTTTGTATGGAGAGTTAAGGCACGGGCCATTCTGTAACTGATTGATGGCCAGCTCCGAATCTGATTCAATAACCACAGCCTTGGTGCCCTTTTGGAATAATATTGTGAGTCCTCTATAAATAGCCCACAGTTCCGATTCGAGACTATAACAGTGGCCCAATTTTCCATAGAAACCCCAGAGCCACAGTCCCGTATCATCCCGCAGCAGCCCCCCATAACCAGCTTGGCCTGGATCACCTTTGGAGCAGCCATCAACATTCAGTTTAAGAGTTCCTGCAGAAGGGCAAAGCCAATGAATTAGTCTAGGATGATGGGGCCTGGGGTGGAGGACAGATTGATAGGCCTCATCTATCTCATGAACATAGTTCCTTATGTTCTTGAGACTGAATTGAATGGAAGGATTGAGATTATCAAACACTAATCTATTGCGATCATTCCAAATTTGCCAAAGAGTAATTATGAAAACCAGTTGCCATTTTTTATGAAAATAGTCACTTTTACTTTGCACATTAGAGGTAATCCATTCAAGAATAGGCCTATCACATCCTTCCTCCCACCAATTCCTATCCTTAATTGCAATCCAGAGGTTTTGAGAAGTGGTGCAGGTTCTGAATAAATGATTCAAATCTTCACTTGTCAACCCACATCTAGGACAAATGTCAGATGTGGTCATGTTCCTCACAAGTCTCAGCTGGTTTGTTAGCAGCCTCTGTTTTAGGATAAGCCACAAGAAGCATTTCAGTTTTTGGGGAATCTTTAATTTCCAAATCCATGTCCAAGCCCTCCCATCACTTTCTTGTGTTGTAATGAGTTGATAAGCTGATGCTGTAGTGAAGTTACCACAGGTTGATCCAATCCAAACAGGAGAATCTGTGTATGTAACAAATCGAGGCCTGTGGATTTTAATAATTTCTTGAATATCATAGGGTTGGAGAATGTTGTCCAAAGCACCTATGTCCCAATCACCCTCATCATTGATGATGGAACTGACTTTCTGGAGGGTATTGTTCTTTTGGGAGGGGTAAGAATTAAGTAAAGCTTGTTTCCCGCACCACCAGTCACCCCACAGAGATATGTGCTCACCATTACCCACATTCCATTTAACTCCCCTCTTCAAATGATCTCTATTTTTGCACATGCTTTTCCAGATATGTGAAGAACTTCTCTTGATGGGCCAGCTAAAAAAGGAGTGCTTCCCCAAATACTTCTGCATGTTTCTTTCCGGTGATCAATACGTCCGCAAAGGAAGCAGAAGGAGTGGAGGGATTCATACTCTATATTATAGCATTTTTTTTCCAGGAAAAATTTGGGAATCAGTGGTTTGGTTAGGTCCATTTCCACACAAACTCGTGCAAATTTGCCTCTGGTTGCCATTGCGGTTGTCCAGTCTATCTTCAGGGGTTTCCCAATGTGATTGATCGTGCTAACCATATGACCATATATTGGACATGATTAAAACAAGCTTTAAGGGCATGATTGTTAAAATTCGAAGCACTGATCCTAAATAGAAATCAGCAAAAGTTGTCAACCGTATTCCATAAATTGGAAAATTCATGTTGGTTTTTTAGTGTTCTATTGAACCCAAATTCAAAGGAAGAGATTGGTTAGTTCGAAGCCCTAAATTTGTTTATGAAGGCAAAGAGAGATAAATTCGAACCATGCCAAACAAAGAGAAAAGATTTAGACGTATTAAAACAAAAGCAATTACATTAAAAGTTCCTCTTTGGGTACAAATTCCAGTTCATAAAAGTAAAGAATAGAATAAATAACGAGAACATAGAATTTAGTCTAGCTATGGTCAATAAATTTATGTTCTTTTTTTGTTCTATCCTCTATTTGCTCCAAGCTTGGTTGCTGGAGTTGATGTGCTCTCATTTGATAAAAGAGCTCTTCAGCTTTTATTTCGAACGCTGTCTCTTTTAGCCCTTGTTCCAGCTCATCCATATCCAAGTCATCCAAGTACGCATAGAGTCTTGCCTATGTGAGCATATCATTTGAAAAATTTGAATGGATATGTACATCCCAAGAAAATTAATAGCAGATATTTGAAGCCTTATTATCCAACTGTATGGAAAACACAAGGAATAGAATAAGTGCTAAATAAAAGAAAGAGCTAGAGTTGAAGCGCCCAGAGAAGGCTTCCCTGATTGATGTCGAGGGGTCTTTCACAAAATTGGGAGCATGCTCTATAGACATGGCCTAAAAGGTAAGGGGCCAAGGCTATTCGTTTCTTCAAAACAAGGGCCTTCGCAAGTGGAGCAAACTCAGGCATGATTCGCTGAGATGATGTACAAAAGAGAAATTTACACAACCAGTATAAAATAAAGAAAAAGAGTTCTCAATCACTCACGGGGCCTTCCTTTTTATTTTCAGCCTTTACAAAGTCACTGAAGGAAGAATTCAAACGTGGAAGGGAAAATTTAACAAAAATATCTAGATAGCTGGGTGTAAAAGGAGTACCAAGTGGTGACAGCCCTAAGAGATGGCAGATTTCAAGAACAGTGGGGGCCATCATACCACACTGAAACTGAAAAAAGTTAAAAGCCATATTCCAAAAGCAAAGAGCGACAGGAATAAAAAAAGGGTCTTCAGGAATGATAAACCTGGAAAGACGAAGGGCGTCGAGAATACAGAGCTCTTGCAGGTCCCATGCTCTTGTAGGCATAACCCTGTCATACCATTCCTCCTACTCAGTCCTCAATGTTGGCCAGCAACGATGAGGTCGGTTCACCGTCCAATTTCTCCAATCAAGCCCTCCTTTATAGATAAGAAAATGGTCCTCCAGATGAGGGTACAAAGCAGGAAGTTGGGCGGGGACCTCTCGAAAGATAGGACCTAGGACATATTCTTGTTTGTCGCTATGGCGAGGGACAAAGAGGCGTCCGTTTATGGCACTTGACCCATTAACTTTAAATTTAGCAATCTCTTCATGAATACATCTTTTTAAAGCCATTGTTGGGCTTATACGTTAGCCAGTTGGTACTTTCAAAGAAAAGGACTCCATTGGTAACAAGCAGCGAGGAAGAAAGGGTCAGTAAAGATGAAGGGTTTGTGTGGGTGAATTCAAAGCATGAAATAAAAGGGTTTTAAAACTTTTGTGTCTGAAAAATATACCCAGTCGTTTTATGTAGGCGGAATTCATAAAGAAGTACTAAAGGTGCGGATGCGAAAAGTTTCCCTCAATATTGATAGTTATGGAGGGAAACACATCTCAAATACTGATGGCAGCTTCGAAATAAAGTATTTGGCTTCGAAGCCGAGTTTGGTGCCAAAATCAAATAACAAACAGCTTCGAAAGCAGGAAGTCTACTTCGAAACACATTCCACACCTAAGGATGCAAGAATACTCAGGAATTTGTTTACTTCAAAGGGATTAAAGACCTGTTTTAGGTTTCTCGATAAGAGTATAATCTTTCGAAGCAAAACTTCAAATACCTTAAGGTAGGAAATTGTTTGTTTTAAGTTTCAAACCAATAGTTGGTTTGATAGTATACAGAAGAAATCACTTTTTTAGAATAAAATAGTACAGTCCTTAAAAGAGATTTCTATATTTTGGAAAATATAAACTGTTTGTTTGAAACAAAAATTAGTTGATTTTTGCTTCATCGTATTAACCATATGCTGGGGAATTGAATATGTTCAAATCAAGTTTCAAAGGACAAAGTTGGGTAATTCGAAGCTGATAGCTGAAGAATTATGTTAGTCCTAGAATCAGTATGAAACGTAATACTTGTCTTTTCAAAAGAAAAGATTTCTTATTTTGGAAGAGTTTGAGTTGGAATGGAGTCCAAGCACATCAATCATGTAGTTTACAATTGGAATAGTAAATTAGAATTTGATAAATGAAATTCGAAAAGCCTAGTTGTATTGATAAGTGTTGTTTACACTAGGATTCATTTGATTACATTCTCGATTTCGTATAACTATGGAATGGAGAAAGTTACAAGGTCATGGAATTTAGTCCAGCAAAATTCAATAAATGAATACTCTTTACCTACTCTATCCTCTATCTTGTCTAGGTTTGGTTTATCTAATTGGTAAGCCCTCAATTAAGAAGAGAGTTGTTGGGCCTTCACTTCGAATTCTGTCTCTTTTAAAGCTTTATCTGTGGCGTCCATTTCCTCTTCTTCATGCACTTCGTTCATAGCAGCATCCTCCCCATACTCAAAATCCTGACTCTTGAAGGCTTCATATTCATCAAGAAGGTTTTCTGCCTCATACTGAACCTCGATTCGAGTAGAAATGGCTTCATCTAGAACTTCACTAGTAATGGAAGCATGGAAGTGCCAGTTGAGCAGGAGAGGAAGTTGGTCTAAAAAGGTATAGAGCTCTATTTGGGCCACAAGGTTAAAGAGATAGCTTCGAGACATAATGTCACAAGCCCATAGAAAGTTTTGGTGGGAAATGTCATTTTGAAGGACTTAAAAGGATAAATGAGAAAATGCAGCAATCAATATCTGAACCCTGAATTGCTGATAAGGAGTTAGAGGCGCCAGGACCTTGTAAAGGGGGAAGGATCGGCCTTCAGAGAGAGTGAGCCTAAACTCATCAATCCAATTTGGGTTAGAAGGCAGAAGAGGAGTAGTCAGAGGTTCCCTGGGTGAGTCTAGAAATTCAGGTCTGACCACATATTCTAACCAATCAGAGGGATATAGTTTTGCCTTTTTGGCTAAAAGCGTAGGACTGATCCTTAGAGCCTTATCAGGATATGGGACACTTCGAACCATCCGAGATGGCAAGGTAGAAGTATACCATGATATAAGTAGATTGTCTTTAAGACTGCGTCTATTGTTAATAGGAACATATAGATATACTACAGAACTGCGTTTGGAAGAAGGAATGTCAAGAGGGTCATCGAATTCAGGGAAACGATGATGAATGCGTTCCCTTGTTTGAGGTTGAGTAGGGGTAGACCAAGATCCCCAGCTAGAGGCCGTAGAAAAAGAAGAAGCAGCAGCAGCTTTATCCCACGCAGATGGTTTTGTTCAAGAAGAAGAGCTTCCGATATCCATGGCCGCAAATTCGCATTCCAAAGAATCGTAAACAATAGGTTCTTGGTTTGAAGGTCGATGATTTGCGAAAACTTCCATAACTTGTATAAATGAATGCGGGTAAAGGTGGCTAATCAATGCATGAAGGTTCTTTCGAGACTGGATGGGTGCAATTCCCGCTCGAGCGCCAAAACCCTCGCTCGAGCGGACAGGTAAAAATCTGGGCAACTAGTTTTGGTTTCTAAACTCAACCAACCTGAAACAAACCTGCCCAACACATCCTATAACTCAAATTGTAACGCCCTCAAAATAAAAACATTAAACCCATTAAATAAGACATGCATTGATATTCAAAAGTTCCACATTCTTCCATTTACATCAGAATTCTAATACATAAGTATTACATGTTAACAACAAAAGCAAATGCCCTAAGGGCTTACAGCTTTCCAAGTTAACACTTGGTTGCAACAAAAGAGTACTAACTCATACACATTAAGCCCTTGGCCTGAATTTACATGTAATACATCAAAAAGGTAAAACGACAAAAGTATGTCCGCCTCTAGCCTCCCAAGCTATGTCCTTGGAGGTGGCATGCTTCCTGTACCTGAAAATGATATTCCCATATAGGGTGAGCCACAGCCCAGTAGAAATACACTAAACCAACCATGAACAATGACTAAAATATTAGCAATTGATAGATGGTCAACACTGATACATTCACATAAATCACACATTTATGTCATACGACTTATGAGTCCAAATTACTTTTCATTTTCTCCTTTTCAACAGATAGGCATATAAGCGCTACCCACATTCTCAACAGATATGTATAACCACAATATCCACAGATAAGCATATAAGCTATATCCACACTTCACAAAGATAAGCACATAAGCTCTATCTTCACTTCTCTAGACAAGCATATGAGCTGTATCTACGGAGTTCATCCCCTATCTTCTCCCAACACTAACCGGTTTAGAGGTACATCCCCTATCTTCCCCTAAACCGCGGAGTACATCCCCCATCTCCTCCTCTATAAGCAACAAAGTATGCCCGCTACTTGCCGACTAAAATTTTAGTAGCCAAAAATATAACACTTTAGGTGACTAACCTTTTAGTAGCCAACAAATTTTGACTTTAGGCGACTAAAATGTTAGTAGCCAAAACACAAGTATTTACTTTAGGCAACTAATATATTTAGTAGCTGAATTTGTTTTCCTCAACTAAATGATTAGCCCTTAACAATAAGTGATGCTTTTGGTGCCAAAAAAAATTGGTTGCCGAAAATGTGCTATTTAATTTTGTTTCGTACCTTTTGGCGGCTAAAAATTTAGTTGTGTAATTAGGTCATTTTCCATAATTACCATCCCGACCCTTAGGTCCCTTTTTCATCAATGATTCAACATTTATTCCATTTCTCTATGCCAAACATGCATCTAGGTTTATTATGAATAAAACCTCAACTTTTGTAAAATTGCACAAAAGCCCCAAACTTTTACCAAATTACCAAACCAACCCCAACATCTCAAAATACTAAAATTTAAAGACAAAATCCATAGAGAGGAGTAGGATATCCCTACCTCGAAGTTTGAGCCAAAAAGGAGATGAAGACTCGAAGATCAACGTGTTCCAAATCCAAACTTTTTCAGATTAAAACAAAGCCCTCAACGCCCTCTATGTTTTTAACAAAGGCCCTAGGTTAGATTCCTACTCTAGGGAGATCAAATCTTAGAGAGAGTATAAGTGTAGAGAGAGAGAGTCACGGATCTGGGGTTTGATCAAAAAGAAGAGTGAAAAAGTGATGTTTAAAATCGCTACTGTCCGCTGATATAAAACACTCTCACTCGAGCGAAGACTTGGTCGCTCGAGCGACCAGACACAGAAAACTCTCGCTCGAGCCAAGAATCCCTCGCTCGAGCCAAGAATCCCTCGCTCGAGCAAAAAACTCAAACCTTCAGGTCTGCAACCCAAAGCACGCTCGAGCGACCAATCCCTCGCTCGAGCGACCAACAAACCAGATCGCTCGAGCCAAGAAAAGCTCGCTCGAGCCAAGAAATACAACTCTCAGGTCAAGAACCAGGTGCAAGCGCTCGCTCGAGCGAAGCCACTCTGGCTCGACCCACCAGACACAAACTCAACTCTCGCTCGAACGACCAACTCCTCGCTCGAGCGAAGGTCCAAAAATCTGGGCAGCAACACTAGGCTCCCAAACACAACCAACCTGTAACAAACCTGCCCAACACATCCTATAACTCAATATACAAAGTAAAGAGGATGCAAACAAGATAATAAGCAACTACCAACATCTACGAACACATGTCCGGATCACTGTACAACAAGGGTAAACCCGGGTTCGCTATATCATGGACGGCCAAAACTTGAAAACTGAATTGAATGGCTAGGATGCACTCAAGATTTGATCTCACAACAAAACTTTAAGCACACATTGATCTACTTTTGATGGAAAAAATCTAGGACCATTGTCTGGTCTCTTCGATTTCCCTTAACAAAATATATATTGGTAATTCAACTTTGCAAGTTGAACCACTACATTACCAATCACTACGGTGGTGTGCTCTTCTGTGAATGCCTCAGCGGCAACCATCATGCTAGTTTAGAGATCACCCCTGATGTAGATCACTCTATGTTGACTACAACCTGGTAGCTTTAGGGTCCACAATCCAAGCCCATGACTTTCTTTCTTTGGAAATTTTTCTATATCACTTACTTTTTATCATAGTTTTTTTAGATGGGTATAGCACTATGTAATGGTGGCTTGGTGCTTCGAGTTAGTGATCCATGGGGTTGAAGAAGGTAGATTTTTGCTGGTCAGTAGTTGGTGTTTGTTAAACAATAGTTGTGTGTGCAAAATATGGGGGTGGCGGCTGATGGTGAATTTGGAGACGTGGCTAGTGATTATGTAAGGAAGATAGAGTGTAGGTTTGGGCTTGCAAAGGTTCATGATAAGGTTTTGTGGGCATTTGCTGTTTAGAAATTGATTGTGTGGATGCAAAGATAAAGATAATTTGTGCTTGTTTTGTCACGAATAGTGTCGTGCAAATTTGATTTTGTAAAGTGACGCAAGTATAATTGCACATCACTTTTAATCTCAATTAACACAACTCAAATAGGGAAGGTGATGCTGGACGTTCAGGGATTCTCATGTAGACTTTATTTACAATTTTATGAATTTATTTGTCTTTAATACTTTATTTATTTATTTATAGTTCATTTAAACCTTAATATATTTAATTTATTTATTTATTAAGGGGTTCTAGTTACCAAATAATATATTATGATTTAGCTTCCTATTTTGAATTAGGGTTTCCTGCATTGCTTATATATATGGTTTTATGTAATATTTTTAGGTTAGCTTTAAATTATTGATATTGAGTAGAGTTTTAAGTATCAACCATTATGTATGGTTTGAACAAATTCTTAGTCCATTTTTTGGGGAAAACAAACTTTGCAATTCCTGAAGGGTGTTGTGACGATCAAGTGGAAGTTAATTTTGAATAAATTGTTATTATTTATTTATTTATTTTTGTTTGTGTGTGTGGAGAAACTTTAGAAATTGTTCAAGGGAATTGTGACGATCCAGTGGACGTTGTTGATCAAGCAATTTCTAAGTATGAGGAACCTAATATTATTTTGGAAAAGCTTTTAGAAGTCTAAGATGTTAAGGTTGAAATGGAAGAAAATGTCATGTAGAATATGAATTTACCAAAAGAAGAGCTTCCTAGTAAACAACCACCAATTGTTTTTTTGATCAAACTAGATCGGATTGATTTTTTTGGCATTGAAACTTTCCTTTGTCTATTCAATCTGTAATAACCCAGAATTTTTTTTTAAAAAAGTCAGTGCATAAATTAATTGAGCAATATTTGGATTGGGCTATTGTGTAGAATTTTGTTTCAAAATGGTCTGATTTTGTATTTTTTAAAAACGGTTTCCTACCTCAGAAAATTATTTAATTTTTATGTCATTTCCATATGAGTAACATGTTGTGTTAAAATTTCAGAATAAAGGACAAGTATTTATTTTCTGAAAATTCATGGATTAAACGGCGTTCAGTTGAGTTTATAGCATAAATTGATGTTGAGTTTTGGATGTTTAGACCATAACTTGAGATAAGTTTGTTGGGTCTACTTTGATATACAATTTGGTTATGTTTGGCCTGTGAGTGAGAATTTAATTTAAGACCCATTACTTAAAATCAATTTAATTTGAATTTGTTTATTACTCTTGTTTGACTGTTTGGTTCTTTTAATTATGTGATTGGTAAGTTGAATTTATTGTGTTCGTGAAAAATTATATATTTTTGTAGTGAATAAAAGGGGGTATATTTTTGTACTTGTAGACACCCCATTTTTGACCGTCCTTAAGACTTGGGCACCACTGATGGTTTACTTGGTGGAGAAAGGTGTGCAGGGCAAAGGTTCAGTTTCTTCGGTAAGGAGAGAGAAAAATCTCAACTTCACACCCCATTTTGGACCAAAGTTATTTTGGATGGTTTTTAGACCTTAAAACCCTCTCTTTCAAAACATTTTTGAAATAAAGTTTCTACAATGTTCCGAGGCTCACATTTCGTCAAATGATGCGCTTTGCGATAAACCGAGCAAGGACAAAGTGGAAATGAATGAAAGAGAGATGAAATCTGTGAAAAATCTTTCAAAACACTTTGTTTAGGGGTTTGGAGTTGAAGAAAAGAGGAAAGGAGAGAAGAAAACTAGTTTGGGAAAAGTTCGGCATGAATCCGGGTAGGAGAGAGTCGAGCAGCCCTCGCTGAATCGGGCTTATTCATTTGCATACTTGGATTTTATCTATAAGGCTACCACCGTTGGAAAGCTTACTTCTGGGGCTTCATTTTGCACTCAAGAATATCCTAAAGCCAAGTCCGGGTGCGGGAGATATGGTTGGTTGAAGTAGGGGATCAACCCAGTTGGATCGAAACTGCGCGGTTTCACCAAAACGGGTAGGAGGAATTTTGATGCAAGGTTGTTGCCATTGGAAACCTAACTTCCGGGGCTTCAATCTGGACACCCACCGACCACTTTTTGACCTTGGAAGCCACCTACCGGCCACCAAAATAGCCGACCGACCAGAAAAAATAGTCGGCCGACCAAATAAGTAGTAGGTCGACCATTTATAGTAGCCGACCGGCCATTTTTGCTGGTCGACGACTTCTGGTGTATTCTACAAATTGAATGGATGCCAGTTGTGCCAGCTGGAGGGCACATACTGGATCCTCCATACACGTGTATGGAGGATCTTTACTCTTGGTTTGAAGCTTCTAAGAGAAGCTTTAGTCCCTTGGCTCTGTAAAGGAAGGCTCCCCTCTACTTTTCCATGGTTCTGAAATTCCAGAGGCATACACACACTCTCTCCCTTTGTATCTCTCCCTTCTAGCTTCAAAGTGTAAGGTTCTTGGCTCCATTACCCTACACCTCATAACCTAACCTCTCCATCCTCCATCCAAGCATCTTGGAGCTTGTTTTCAAAGGCTAAGCGACTGGTTTTTGGGACCAAAGGCTGCTGGAGTTCTTGGCTACAAGGGTAACACACTCATCTTCCTTTTTAAGGCTTATCTTGCTTCATAGCTTAGCCATACTTGCAAGCATTTTTGAGATTTCTCATAAACTGGAAAAGGTCTTATTTTGAGCTCATCTTGAAGTTTGTTTAAGGACATTTTTCTATTAGAGGTCATGTATCTCCTTATATGCTTCATCTTCCCTTGAAGGCTTTATTTTGATCTATATCTTAGCCATACTTGCAAGCATATTTGAACTTGGTCATAAACTGTAAAAAGTTTTTTTTTAGGCCCTTTTGATGTTTGTTTAAGATCATTTTACTGTTGGGGGTCGTCTACCCTCTTGCATGCTTGTTTCGGCCTTGTTTTGGGCCATACCTTGAAGCCTTTGTATTAGTCTTTGCTTGGCCTCCTAGCCACTGAAATCCAGTGGATTTTTAGTGGTAGGCTTGTGGTTTGAGGGCCTATATCAGAGAGGGGTGACCCTCTCCCTTGTTGTCTTGTTTGTTGGCATTTTTGGCCTTACAAAGGGGCTTATGTTTAGATCATTTGGAGGCTTGGTTCAAGCCCTTTTTGGAGACTTTTGGGACTTACATAGACTCTTTCCATAGCTGGTTTGGTCCATTTTTGTTTGCCTCTTGCATGTGTAGAGTAACTCCCTTTTTGGCTTATCAAAGAAGCACTCCATTCTAGCATGTGTTGACTATGTTTCAGTGGCTTTTTGGGCTTATTTTGGCATGCCTTGAAACTGTTTTTGGCTAGTTTGGTGGTCCCTCATTTGCTTCACATCCTTGTAGTGTAAACCATGCTTACTAGCTCACATTGCAAGTTGTTTTGACCCTTGATGCTAGCATATTTCGGCCATGTTTTAAACTGATTTTGTTAATGATTTGGGCCACCTTCGCTCTGGTTTTGAGGCCCCATGGTCGAATGATGCTTGTTTAGCATACCTATAGTGTAACACACTTCACTATTTTCAATGCTTAAGCCATTCAACATGCTTCGTGTGAGTTGTTGCATCATTTCGGAGTCATTTTGTATGCTATTTCAGAGCTGGAATGTATGCCATTGTGTTCATTGTTTCATCTTTTCCATGCTCTTCGAGAGTTAAGTTTTGTGTCTTAGGCTTGAACCCTTGCATTTTGCATGCTTGTGTGCATTTTGATGCCTAGTTTTCATCATGGTTGGCCACTGATTTTGGCATGCTTGAGATCTACCCATGTTAGTGTAAGTCCATTTTACCATGTTGTTGCATGCTTGTTTCATGTTGCATGTTGTTGCATGCTATACTCGTCCACATGTTTAGGTTGTATGCCTATTGCATATTACATGTTCACATGCTCATGTTGCATGCTTAGCTTGCATGTTTAGGTTGCATATCATAGCATGCATCTCTTGCCTCTTGAATTGATTACGATAGAGGTTGGGGCCCATTATTTGTTTTGTTCATTTCATTCCATATTGAAATTGCACACTTTGGCTTCTTGGGCCATCATGCATTGAAATGCGTGATTAGTGGTCCGAGGGTCGAAAACCATACTCCCTTGAGTTCATAACATGATAGGGAGGTTGGTTGTGCAAACATTTGCCTTGAAATGCATTGCCATGCTTTGTCTGTCCTCTGCTGCTGTCAAAACAGGTTTCTGCAGGAAGTTATGGCTGGTCAGCCATCTATAGTGCTGATCGACCAAACATCCGTAGCCGATGGCACAATTTTTGGTCGATGGATGGCCGGTGGTGTTTCCTCTTGGCCGGTGGTCTCCCACAACCCCTCAGGGAGTATTTCAGAAGCAACTTTGAGACTTGTGAAGTCCTCAGAGGTGTAGAGCAGTGTAAATAGAGGCAACATGTGTCATGGTAATGGATTTTCGGGCGCGGCAAATCGAGCATGCATCATTCCATCATTCCGAGGCGGGGCTGCGACCACCTTCTTTTTGTAATTAATTTTTTGATTAATTAGAAGTTTTGTAATTAATTAATTAGTTAGTCAGCTAGTTAGTTAGTTAAATCTGTATTATTTATTCGGACCCTCTGAGAGAGGGCAATTGTGTAATAAGTGTGCGTGAGTGTGTGTATGTCTTCCAACCCCACGTCTTTCTTCCCTTTTATTTACTAGCTTTCGATGGTTAGTTTAAGGCACGTTTTGATTAGCATACTTATGATAGCATGTTTGCATACATTCATTCGTAATGCACGCACCAGGCTCGGTGCATCATGCTAACTGCATAGTATTTCCATTCCAACTTGAATACGTGTATTGAGTTGTCGCATTTTACATGCCATTCTTAGATTAGCCGAGCCTATTCTAGTTGCATTATGTATGTGTTGCATTAGCCATCTTAACATGAACTAGGATCATGTATTTGATTACTAACTAGTTTCTGTTTTGGCTCAGAGTACTCGGTAAGTGTTTATGCTTTAGCATCCTTGCATGTGTGTGAGTGACTGACATGATAGCATGCTTACCATGAGGCTATGTGCTTATGTGATATATCTGCCTGAGTGCCTGTGGGTGAAGGTTGGATTATCTAAATTGGAACAATGCATTAACTATGAGTTTTAAGCCCACTAGATAGTGGCAAAACCATCTTTTCTAAAGCCCACTCGAGGGTGGAAAAACCTGCATTTTAGCCTACTTGCGAGTGGCAAACCAATTTCAAAACAAACATGAAATGTTTTGTTCCAATTCAGGCAATCCAGCTTATACTTGTATGTTGTGCGCATCACATAGTAATTCTAGCCTAATAAACCAGAATAAGAACACATAACGTTTTCAAAACTCGGTATCATGGTTAGTAGAGGGCGATCTTTCATCGGGCGAGCGGGCGTTCTCATAGCTGACCTTCCCCAATCGTACCCAAGTTTCCGAGCCGAGGCAACTTTGGTGATGACGGACACATGACCTTAGGCAATGAGTTAGGGTTTCCTAAATTCCCCCAAAATAAATTTTTAGGTGGCGACTCTGTATCTGGCAAAGCAGTCCATGTTTGGCACTTCTTTACAAAATCTGTTTTCCAAAACGATTTGCCGGATTTGGACACTTTGGTTCAGATTAAGAACCGTGACAATTTGAGTCCGAACTATAGTAACCCCAAATGAACAAATCGGGATTTCCCTCCTGGGACGTTCGGGGACGCCTACAGTTTCTGACGACTCTACTGGGGAGTTAGAGAACCTGACTCGAACTCATGATATCTGGTTTTGACTACACTGATGTGTTTCTTTGCATTGCATGTGCATTGGTGCACCTAAGACACAGTGTTTTCCGTCTGCTATTCCTAAACGGTTTGCCGGAGGCTCGCTTCGAGAAGCGTGCCATATGGCTGACCAGTTACGGGCTCTGCCACGATGGGAACACAAACCCCAGTTGTCACCGGGGCACCCTTCTTGACCATTCGACCTAGTGCATATTCGGAATCCATAGTGACCATTCCAAACTAGGACAGGTTGCTTACCCGATAATAGGTTGTTTGAAATCGCTGCGTGCATAGTGAAACCCTAGCTCCTAACAAAATAGGACAGGGAAACCCTACCCCAACATAGGGGTGTTTTTGGCTCTCACTTGTTTGCTATGTGCTTTTGGAGTGCGTCTCTACAGGAATGCATGTATCAATTTGCAAGTCTGGGTATCAAGCCTGCGGGCGTCAGTATTTTGGGGTAATCAGTTTTACCTGAGGGTATCAATTTACGGGGCAGAATTTTGGGGCAGAATTCAGTAAAGAGTATAGTCATTCAGCTATGCGTATGTCCATTCTAGTGAAATCAGGCTGAGATGCTCTATGTTTTCTCTTTTGCTAGGGGTAATCCTGGAACCATAACTTCAGAAGGCTCTGAGATCCCCCTAGATTCATTGGACTTGTGATTGATAGACTTTGTCAGGTCAGAGATTCAGTTCAAGGGCAACCAGTTTCCTTCGCCAGTGGTAAGGCAAAGAAGGGCCAGACAGGGCTCATTGGTTCATCTGATCCGACAGTCACTAGTCACATCATCAACAGACCTGTGATGGCACAGGGTTTGGAAGAATTTGTGGCTGTGATAGCAGCGTTAAATCAGGGAACTACCATGCGAGATGAGACTAGTACTGAAACGCAATGCCCATCTGGGGCATCTACCTCACATCCAGCTTCGGGACCCCAGCCGAACTTTGACCCACTTCCGCTAGTTGAAGATTTGCAGGGTCCAGATCCTCGAGAAGGGTTGGCTCTAGCCCGAGTTCTCAGACCCCTGGCGCAACCTAATGAGAGGCTTTATCCCCCTGATGCTAATGACCTTGATCCGACCGCGGTGAAAATTGTGAACCTTGAGAAGCAATTCAAGAAGGCACAGGGCCTTAACTCCATTCCCGACATTGAGGATGGTCACACCAAGGCTGCCGTACAGCTCCCAGACAGATTCAAAATGCCATATATTGACCGTTTTGACAGGTCTGGAGATCCAATGGTACATATCCGACTTTTCTTGGATGTCCTAAAGCCGATGGGTCTAACTAAGCCACAGAAACTCTCTCTATATGGAAGAACCCTGTCGGGTGTAGCAGCCACTTGGTACGCTAAGTTGGAAGATAAAGTGAAACAAAACTGGGAAGAACTGGCCGAGGCCGTTGTCGATCAGTATTCATACAACACCGAAGTTGAAATGACCATGCAAGAGCTTGAAACAACCCGCCAGAACCCAACAGAGCCTTTTCTGGAATTTGTTGCAAGATGGAGAGCAAAGGTAGCATAGATGACAGATCGGCCTTCCGAGAGGGATCAAGTGCAAATGATGGTGCGAACCTCAAGCATGATATGTTGCAAAAGTTGATAGTCGCTCCGCTATTCACTTTCAAAAGTTTGCATGAACTGGGGGTTCAGATCAAAAATACGTTCAACAGTGGGATCATTCCCAGAACAAGTGAACCGACAATGAGGGTGATTTCAGGGAGTACCAACGCTGGTAGTAGCACTATTTCCAAACCCACCGAAATCAATACAGTCGCTACAGCCGACCCTTTTGCCAATCCAAGCCTACAAACCACCAGTCCAGGCCGAGCTCAAGGAAGAACTTTCACCCCCCTCTATATGAGCCTAACTAGCGCACTAAAAGTCTTGATGGAAAGAGGGTATCTCAAACCCCTCGATCCTCAACCTCTGCCTGACCCACTCCCAGCCAGACATAACCCCTCCAAGTACTGTATGTACCATCAGCAGCGCGGTCATGGCACCGACCGTTGCTACCGCCTTCGTCATGAGGTCCAAAATCTCATCGACAACCGGACGATAGCTCCACCTTCAGCCCCCAATGACCAAGTACCTCATCCACATCTCAACCTAATCCACACACTAGCCGTCCTTTACGACCCCAGCGTATACATCACTCCAGCCCATTTACCCAAACCAGAGGTGTTCATTCCAGTCAGCATGGACTTATGCATAATGGATGCACCTGGATCCCAATCATCTCAAACCCATGAGCCCACTACTTCTGAGCTTATGAGAATGATCGAAGATCTTCAGAGAACTGTGGAAGATTTAGCCTTTGGGGTTTTGGCCCCATCATCGACCACGTCACGTACCAGGGAGTTCATGTCTAAAGGCTCCCCAACCTTGGGACGAGCTACATTGGAAGAAGGCCACTACCTTGGCAAAGTGGAGGCAAGTGGTAAGAACAAGGTAGGGGCAGGCATTGGTCCCCATGAACACCTTCAGTGGGATATTAAGGCTTTGAGAGCCGAAGGGCTGAACAAACAGCAAGTACTCGCAGTTGTTGCAAAAACTGTGGATGACACTTTCGCCATTCAGAATGAGAGCAGTGCAAATCAAGGGACAAGTCGGGAGAATGGTCGTTGCACCAGGAATGTCCCTTTCAGCTCTAATCCCGTGCTCGGAAGAGATCAGCAAACCCAGTCAGCGCCTGTCAATCCCTTTGCTGGCATGTCCAGCAAAACTCCACAAACCTCAAAACACCCACCTCGGGGCCAGAGGGTGTTCACGCCACTGTACATGTCTTTATCAGCGGCCTTGAGGGTCCTGATTAGAAAGGGGGATCTGAAGCCCCTAGAGCCACGACCACTGCCAAATAAACTTCCTCCCTCTCATGATCCGGCCAAGTACTACGCCTTCCATCAACAAACCGGTCATGGCACTGATAGTTGTTACCGTCTCCGCCATGAAATACAAGATTTGATTAACAATGGAATCATCGTCGCACCGGGTCTTGCAAAGTCTATCGGCACCAGGTCAGTGAACTTGGGGGATAATGTGAATATGTGATCAGGGGATGAACCAGCTGCGGGTGGAGCTCGATTTACTCCAGATGTGGCGTATGGTACGCACTGTTTTGAGCATTTACAAATGCTAGTTTCTGACTCGGGTATTTAGCTGAGCTTTGTTGTGTTGTTTTGAGTCTGTCTCTTGTTTTGATTCAGTCTTTTTGCTTCGGGTCTGTCTTGTTGTATCAAGTCAGTCCTGTTTTGTGTTACCTCGGGCATCACTATTTTGTTTTGTGTTTGTCTTTTTGCTTTCTTTTGAGTCTGTTTCTGCCATGGAGCCAGTTACACCAACAGTTATGAATGAAACAGTAGTGTTTTTTTTTCATGCTTTTGTGCTTGCTTCTGCCTTGTGCCAGTTGTGCCAGTTGTGCCAGAAAGTTGAATGGAATGGCAGTGCATTTCACTTGCTTTCTGTGCTTTTAAGTCATTGCGTTGGCCTAAGTTTTTCAAAACTAGTTTTGAACATTACGATGAAAACGAAGAAGAAGGAATTCCTCAGGATTTGCAAAAACTTGATCAATTGAGAGAAAGAAAGGCATGCTAAGTCCTTAATGATTGAGGTCACGCTTGTTAGTGTGAGTACTGAGAAGGATCCTGGCTTGATCCAGATTGGCCCCACACCGTCTTCAGCGCGAGCGATTAGTAGCTTTCTTAAAAGATTTCAAAAAATATTTCGCGCAGTCCGGTGATGACCTGTGTGGAATCACTCTTGAGATTGTGCAGCCTAGGATCGCTCTCAGCCTCAAGACTCGACCCCTCATTGTCAAACCTTGGACTTAAATTCAAAATGTTCAATGGTCAACTACAATGTGAGGCCTGTGTGGCCAAATTCAAAGCAGCCCTCGAACAAGAGGCAAGAAAGTCAAATCAAGAAGATCAGATGTCATCAAAAGAAGCTTGCAAAGCTAGATCAGAAGCACCCCTGGAACTAGGGGCAAAGAATTTCAAATATACTCAAAGAGCTGAAGATGGATCATTCCACAAATCAAAGAAGGTCGGCAAGAATGCCAAATCCCAGAAGGGAGGAAAGAAGATAGTTTCTGCTGAAGAACGACTGAGTTCCTATCCACAACACTAGGGTCAAATTCACCCCCCCATTGGATGAACTTCTACATCATCAGCGAACAGCAGCCATTCTCCTAGATTCAGATGACTTCAAGATCTCAAACCATTCAACATGGACAAAGCTACACTTTTTACCCTTGAGAGGCTCGCTGGGCCGAAAACCCGGAAGGGCGACCCAGGCAAAAGTTAGAGCAAAGAAAAGAACCAACAAGAAAAGAAGAAAAGCAAAGAAAAAAAAAAAGAGAAAAGTAAAAAAAAAATTAAAAAGAAAAGATGAAAAAGAAAAGATGAAAAGAATTGAAAAGAAAAGAAAAACAGAGCTCGCAAAGTCGAAAACCCAGAAGGGCGGCCTTGGCAAAAGTTAGAGCGCAAAAGGAGAGGTTAAATACCCGAGTGTACCTTACCCCGAACTACGTAAGGCTTGATTCCCATCTTTGGGATAAGTAGGCAACTTCATTCTGAAGTCCAGCCGTAAAACACTTCAAATTCAACTGTGTCTATGTGATGGTTGTGGTCATCTTTGCCTTCTCTGTATCCAAGAGTTCGATTGTAATCATTGCTCTGAGGACTGATTACAATGCGTTGCGGTGCCATTCAAACAAGGGGCAACTTTCCGTTGCCATGCAGTGTCTTTCAGACAAGGGGCAATTTTCCATTGCTATGGGTTCGAGGTCGTGCATCTCAAGAGTAGGTTCCTTGCTCGTTGAGCATTGACCATTTGCAAAAATAGTTTTTGAGAATTTTTACTGAGGTTGACTATTTTCTCGAAAATTATTCCATCTTTTCCAAAACTGGACCATTTCTTGGAGCCAGAAAAAGGAAAATTTTCAGTGCTCATAGCCTAACTTACATGATTTTCAAATCAAAAATCGAATAAGCATGTTAATCTAACTCTCATGTTGGTCAAAATTGTTTTAGTAGAAAACCAAAACAAAAATGGTCAAAATGATGAACTAGGGGCACAGTTGAGTCAGGTTTTCTGTCTTTTCCCCGTTGTTAACATTCTTTGCCAAAAGGGCACCATACTTGCCGGAAAGGGCACCCTATTTGCCAAGAAGGGCACAGCGGAAGCTAACAGAAAAGGGCTGAAAGCTCTCATATCCTCCGAGCAGCGAGGTATCAAGCCAAGTACGAAGCACAAGTTGGAAGTGGAGCGAGATATTCCACTCCCTCATCTGGACGGATCTAATCACGTCCAAACTCCCCAGCAGAGCATCATCAACCGATGTCAATTGCAGATCTGCTGCACATCCAGCCGCATCACAACCCCTCTGTGGGGGAACTTCACTGGCTGTGAGCGGAAGAAAGAGAATCTAGCAGAATGCTAGGGGCAAGAGCCCGCAACTTTCTTGTTTATCCATCAACCACTTAGGGGAGGGATAAAAAAAAAATGAGAGATTGAAGAATAGAGAGATGTGTGTTGAGAGAAAAAATGAGAAAAGGGCTTTTTCATAAAACTAGAGATTGAGTGCCAAGTGATGTGAGAATCACAAGTGAGAAAGGGTGGGAAACAATACCCGGTGAAACAGGCTCCCTGTGCACGTCTGAGTGTCGTGACTTTTTGTTTTATCTCGATTCTTGTTTTGAGTCGTCCCAAGCGTGTCTCGATGTGTTTAGGTTGTTTACCTTTTTGTTTTTCTTCATTGAGTCGTGGGGCGCTGTGTTCAGTTATAGGCTCAATACCCGGTTGAGAACTCGTTTCTCAATTTAAAAATAAAAAAAATAAAAAAACATCTTGTGCTCAGAGTGATGTGCCATTCTTCACATTTGTGCAAAACAGTATTTGTTCTTTCATAAAACTGTAGGGTCCACCCCCGATAAGTGTGAACAGTAAAACAAGGACCTATCTGAAGCTATGTGAGTTCCAAACTGCAAAGCAAAAGAAAGAAAGGGAAAATTTGGAGCATCTTAGTGTGTTTCAACTTCTGCAAATTTCGAGATTGTACTCCGGATGTACCTCTTCAGACCTTGTCAGTGCTCCGAAGAATGAGTGTGCCTCTACTCCAAGCTTAAGCCTGCTTCAAGTCAGAATAGCAATTAAAGCAACTGCAGATGTTATCTTTCGCCAATATAGACAGGGTGTACCCTTTTGAGCTGAGTGTGCTACAAAGTCCTCTAAGAGGTAAATCGGAAGCACCGGGGTACATGTTTGATGCCCCTCTATTGCATAAAATGTGCACTTTCATATACACTTCTGTTACATGCATGCCGCGTATCGTTCTGATTCATGCATAGAATATGCTTGTTTTCAATTTTTGTATAGAATATGCTTTGTTTGTCTCATGCATAGAATATGCTTGTAGTGGTTTTAATTTCTAATTTGTAATAGTTTCACCATAGTGAAAGAAAATGGGGAAGGAAAGAAATTATAAACCTTCGGGTTTAGAGAAAATCATTGGGATTAATTTTATTATTCCCAAAATATTTTGATTTTCTGTAATAGAAACCAAAATTTAGCCTTGGCTAAAGAGTGTTTTTTATTTATGATTAGAAATGGCAACTAAGATGGAGTTGATTTTAAACCTTTGGGGTTTGAAAAAATCTTTGGATGTAATCCATTTATTCCCAAAGTGATAGAAAACCAAGTTTGGAAAAAGTCTTTAGTTATAATTTGATTATTTCCAAAGTGTCTTGGTGTTGAGAAAAGAAACCAAATTTTAGCATTAGCTAAAATATTTCTGATTTTATTAAAAAAGAATGGGCTTTGTTCTGGGAGTACCGGTTTACTTTTATGAGTAGTGTAATTCTAGTAGCAAAATTTATTTGCTTGGGAATTGGTTTGTTTTAATATCCCCCTGGAAAACTTAATTCTAAATTTGCTTCCCATAAATTAGGAGTCAACATACTCTTGAACTCGCGCTTTCTTGCGTATCGCCTGTCTTGTGCATTTCAAATCACTCGCGCTTTCTTGCGCATCGCACTGTTTTGTGCAGTTTATCACTCGCGCTCCCTTGCACATCGCACTATTTTGTGCAGTTTATCACTCGCGCTTTCTTGTGCATCGCACTGTTTTGTGCAGTTTATCACTCGCGCTCTCTTGCGCATCGCACTGTTTTGTGCAGTTTACACTCGCGCTTTCTTGCGCATCGCACTATCTTGTGCATTTCATTACATGCTCTCTCTCATCTTTCATAGAAAATGCTTGTAGCACTTGTCAGTGCATTGCATCACACTGTTTTGTGCACCTTACTTGCATTTTCCATGCATCTTATCGCGCTTTCTTGCGCACCTAACCTGTACTTGTTAGTACATTGCATCGCACTGTTTCGTGCATCTTCTTAACACTGTTTTGTGCATTCACTCTTCACTCGCATTTTTTTGTGCACTCTCTGGTCTAGGAGACCTTAAATCCTCTAAAGGTGCAATTCCTTTGGTGTTTGTCGTGCCCGAACGACTTCCGGTGGTCTGGTATAGCCACCTGTCTGTGTTTGTAGTGAGTCCCTAGGAGACCAACTAAGACGGTGGAAACTAGAGTTCGAATGGCTCATGCCTAGAACACAAAGGTTTGGGATTTCCGAGACTAAAGTCTGGTTTAAATACCCAGGGGTATATCCTCGACTTGAAATCTGTATGGCAGCCCCATAGATTGAGATAGCATCTGTATGCACCTTAATTCTGGATACTGATCCAACCTAGTTTGTCACCCTATTGGAGAATAGGGAAAGCTACGGCTACAGCCAAGGAGAAAAGTAGTACCTGCAGTTTAACCAAGAAGAAGTGGAAGGTCCTCAGCAGCATGAGGTAGGTCATTGCCAATTGCCCCTATAAGGTACCTTCACTTTCTAGCTATTACATTGCATTTTTGCATTGCATTGCATGGCATAAATCCCCAATTTTCAAACCGGCTTCGCGTAGCGTATAAGTCCAATTTTCAAACCAGCTTCACGTAGCGTATAAGTCCAATTTTCAGACTGGCTTCGCGTAGCGTATAAGTCCAATTATCAAACTCTTCCTGCATATCATTTGCATCATGCCCCTGAACTATACCGGTTTGATTCCTTACAAAGGGATACGTAGGCAGCCTGCGGGCACAACCATTTATTTATCGGTATTTTGTTTGTTTCTCCAAGTCTTCAGCCTTGTCAAAAATGGGTCGTCTCTGGGCTTTGACATTCACTCATGTCACTTCTTGACTTCCGAGTTCTTTCAAAGAGGGGCAACTGTAGACACCCCATTTTTGACCGCCCTTAAGACTTGGGCACCACTGATGGTTTACTTGGTGGAGAAAGGTGTGTAGGGCAAAGGTTCAGTTTCTTCGGCAAGGAGAGAGACAAATCTCAACTTCACACCCCATTTTGCACCAAAGTTATTTTGGATGGTTTTTAGACCTTAAAACCCTCTCTTTCAAAACATTTTGAAATAAAGTTTCTACAATGTTCCGAGGCTCACATTTTGTCAAATGAAGCGCTTTTCGATAAACCGAGCAAGGACAAAGTGGAAATGAATGAAAGAGAGATGAAATCTTTGAAAAATCTTTCAAAACACTTTGTTTAGGGGTTTGGAGTTAAACAAAAGAGGAAAGGAGAGAAGAAAACTAGTTTGGGAGAAGTTCGGCATGAATCTGGGTAGGAGAGAGTCGACCAGCCCTCGCTAAATCGAGCTTATTCATTTTCATACTTGGATTTTATCTATGAGGCTACCACCGTTGGAAAGCTTACTTCTGGGGCTTCATTTTGCACTCAAGAATATCCTAAATCCAAGTCCGGGTGGGGGAGATATGGTTGGTTGAAGTAGGGGATCAACCCGGTTGGATCGAAACTGCGCGGCTTCACCGAAACGGGCATAACTTTTTGTACAGGAGGAATTTGGATCCAAGGTTGGCACCATTGGAAAGCTAACTTTCGGGGCTTCAATCTTGACATCCACCTACCACTTTTTGACCTTGGCAGCCACCTATCGACCACCAAAATATCCGACCGGCCAGAAAAAAAAGTCAACCGACCAAATAAGTAGCAGGCCGACCATTTATAGTAGCCAACAAGCCATTTTTGCTGGTCGACGACCTTCCGGTGTATTCTACAGATTGAATGGATGCCAGCTGTGCCAGCTGGAGGGCACATACTGGATCCTCCATACACGTGTATGGAGGATCTTTACTCTTGGTTTGAAGCTTCTAAGAGAAGCTTTAGTCCCTCGGCTCTATAAAGAAAGGCTCCCATCTCCTTTTCCATGGTTCTGAAATTCCAGAGGCATACACACACTCTCTCCCTTTGTATCTCTCCCTTCTAGCTTCAAAGTGTAAGGTTCTTGGCTCCATTACCCTACACCTCATAACCTAACCTCTCCATCATCCATCCAAGCATCTTGGAGCTTGTTTTCAGAGGCTAAGGGACTGGTTTTTGCGACCAAAGGCTACTGGAGTTCTTGGCTACAAGGCTAACACACTCATCTCCTTTTTTAAGGCTTATCTTGCTTCATAGCTTAGCCATACTTGCAAGCATTTTTGAAATTTCTCATAAACTGGGAAAGGTCTTATTTTAAGCTCCTCTTGAAGTTTGTTTAAGGACATTTTTCTACTAGAAGTCATCTACCCCCTTGTATGCTTCATCTTCCTTTTAAGGATTTATTTTGATCCATATCTTAGCCGTACTTGAAAGCATATTTGAACTTGGTCATAAACTAAAAAAAGTCTTGTTTTGAGGCCCTTTTGATGTTTGTTTAAGATCATTTTACTGTTGGGGGTCGTCTACCCTCTTGCATGCTTGTTTCGGCATTGTTTTGTGCCATACCTTGAAGCCATTGTATTAGTCTTTGCTTGGCCTCCTAGCCACTAAAATCTAGTGGATTTTCAGTGGTAGGCTTGCTGTTTTGAGGGCCTAAATCAGAGAGGGGTGACCCTCTCCCTTGTTGTCTTGTTTGTTGACATTTTTTGCCTTACAAAAGGGGTTATGTTTAGATCATTTGGAGGCTTGGTTCAAGCCCTTTTTGGTGACTATTGGGACTTACATAGATTCTTTCCATAGCTAGTTTGGTCCATTTTTGTTTGCCTCTTGCATGTGTAGAGTAACTCCCTTTTTGGCTTATCAAAGGAGCACCCCATTCTAGCATGTGTTGACTATGTTTCAATGGCTTTTTGGGCTTATTTTGGCATGCCTTGAAACTATTTTTGGCTGGTTTGGTGGTCCATCATTTGCTTCACATGCTTGTAGTGTAAACCGTGCTTACTAGCTCACATTGCAAGTTGTTTTGACCCTTGATGCTAGCATATTTCAGCCATGTTTTAAACTAATTTTGTTAATGATTTGGGCCACCTTAGCTCTGGTTTTGAGGCCCCATGGTCAAATGATGCTTGCTTAGCATACCTATAGTGTAACACACTTCACTATTTTCAGTGCTTAAGCCATCCAACATGCTTCGTGTGAGTTGCTGCATCATTTCGGAGTCATTTTGTATGCTATTTCAAAGCTGGAATGTATGCCATTGTGTTCATTGTTTCATTTTTGCCATGCTCTTGGAGAGTTGAGTTTTGTGTCTTAGGCTTGAGCCCTTACATTGTGCATGCTTGTGTGCATTTTGGTGCCTAGCTTTCATCATGGTTGGCCACTGATTTTGGCATGCTTGAGATCTACCCATGTTAGTGTAAGTCCATTTTACCATGTTGTTGCATGCTTGTTTCATGTTGCATGTTGTTGCATGCTATACGCGTCCACATGTTTAGGTTGTATGCCTATTGCATATTGCATGTTCACGTGCTCATGTTGCATGCTTAGCTTGCATGTTTAGGTTGCATATTGTAGACACCCCATTTTTGACCATCCTCAAGACTTGGATGTCACTGCTTGAACACCTGGTGATTATCCTTGTTTGTGTTCGTCTCGAGTTCCCGGAGGTCTCGGCAGCGCGCCTTGCCTCAGGATCTCTCGACTCGACTGTTTTGTGTTTGGTTTCACACCAAACACTGGTGTTTTTCCTTGGAAGGGCAGGGAATGCCTTGTGAGGCATCCCCACACTCCACCGGCCATGGCTTGAGGCCACCGGCTATGTTTTGTTTCCATCGGCCATATGTTTGGCCGACCGACACTCTAGATGGTCGACCGGCCATCTATCTTGGTCAAATTGCATTTTTGGCTAGCCGACTACTGTGCATCTGCTTTTGCAGATATTTTTGTGCCAGCTGTGATAGCTGGCACCCACCTTTGCTCCCCTCTACACACGTGTATGGAGGGATCTCTCTCTTAACAAGCTTGTCTTGGAAGCTTTACAAGAGAGAGCCTTATAAGAAGAGGCTTCTTCTTCCTCCATTAGGTTAGACAACATTTCTCCAGAGCTTGAGCCTTAGAGTTAGGGTTTACATATGTCCTCCATCTCTATATCTCTCTCTCTCTTGTGTTTAGTGTGTGTTTAGTCTTATTATTGCTCACAAACACCCACATCACACCTTACCTTGATTTCTGAGGCTTTAGGGACTTGTTCTTGAAGTTTTTAGACTGATTTGGAGCCAAGGAAGCAGCTGGAGTGCTGATCTTGAAAGAGGTCTTCAAGGGTAACAATTTTACCCCTTTTTACCCCTTTTTTGCATAGCTTTTTAGCCCTTCTTGCAACTGTTTTTAAGCTTTGTGTATAACATATAAAAGCTCTATTTTTTGGTTCTCTAAATAGTTGTTTAAGAGTGTTTTGTGGTTTGGGATTGTTTGACCCCTCTTAAGCCTTGTAAGGCTCCATTTTGTGCCATTTTGGTTGAGCTTCGGGACCATTGTGTTTGGGCCTCCTCACCACTGAAATCTTGAGGGATTTCAGTGATGAGGATGGTGCCTTGAGGTCCCAAGAAGGAGAGGGCCACCCCCTCTCCTTGTTGTCCTTGAAAAGGGCCATTCTTGCCTCATGTTTGAGCTTATAATTTAAGTACATGTTGGCCATGTCTTAAGTGTTATTTGGTAGTATTTTGCCATGTATTGCCTCTATTTTGAGTTGTTTTAGTTACACCATGCTTGCTTAGCATACATGCCTTGTAATGCCATGTTTAGGTCTTAACATGCTTTAGGTTTTGGCCCTTTGTTCTAGCATGTTTTTGCCAAGCTTTGTGAAGCTTCCATGCTTTTTTTGGTATGCTTGAAGTCTGTTTTGGGTTGCTTTGGTCGACCATGGCATGCTTTGAGGGTTGCAGCACCTTTTCTGTGTTAGACATGGCTTGTACGTGTACATGCCTTTCCTAGGCAAGATTTGGTTTGGCCCGCGTGCCCTACCCATTGTATCCATTCCATTCCATTGCATATTGTATATATTGCATTGTAAATTGCGTGCACTCATTGCATCACCTTCCATCTATGGCTTGCGCCTTTTCTTGTTGAGCTTGGTCTGGTATTTGCCCATACTTTTCACGTCGAAGCACAGTTCTGCATGTGTCCGCGCTTTGAGGGTTGCGGCACCTTTTCTGTGTTAGACATGGCCTGTACGTGTACATGCCTTTCCTAGGCAAGATTTGGTTTGGCCCGCGTGCCTTACCCATTGTATCCATTCCATTCCATTGCATATTGTATATATTGCATTGTAAATTGCGTGCACTCATTGCATCACCTTCCATCTATGGCTTGCGCCTTTCCTTGTTGAGCTTGGTCTGGTATGTGCCCATACTTTTCATGTCGAAGCACAGTTCTGCATGTGTCCGCGCTTTGAGGGTTGCGGCACCTTTTCTGTATTAGACATGGCTTGTACGTGTACATGCCTTTCCTAGGCAAGATACGGTTTGGCCCACGTGCCACATCCATTGTATATATTACATTGTTGTGTAATTTTTGCATCCAGGTTTAGGATCATTGTTCTTTCCCCAGCGGGTCGTCTCCCCACTTATGTCAATCCACCCAATTACTTGTTCTTGTGTCCGTCTACATCACTCATAGTTCTGCATGTGTACGCGCTTTGAGGGTTGCGGCACCTTTTCTATGGTAGACGAATTTTGCATCTCCATCATTTCTATTGACATTTGTGTGGTTTTGAACTGTTCAACCGCTCATGATTGGATCATGATTCAATTGCATTGCATTTTCATTTGCATTATCATGCATAGTTTTGTATATATTGCATATCATTTCGCATTCATTTTTACATGTTATGCATATTGCTAACAATATTGTACCTGTTAAGTTGCTTTCTTTTACAGGCACGATATTGTATGTACGGTTCATTTGAGGCTGGCGCAACCAGACGAACCGGACAGATATTGTATCCTTCGAGTGAGACGTATCGAGAATTGCATAATTCTCTTACATCCTTTCTGCATTGTAGTGTAGTTGGATTTGTGTGTGCTAGCTTAAAACTGTTGCATTGCATGTGCTTCATTACAGCTTTCTCTGCAAGATCATGAGTTATGTTCGGCTTCTTGCATTTATCTTGCATTTTGCCCCTGCCTTCAGGCGCATATCTTTATTATCCTGCATGCTTTGTCTAAGTCTTCGGCCTTGTCAAAAATCGGTCGTCTCTGGGCTTCGACATTCACTCCCGTCATCCTTATGACTTTCGAGCTCTGTCAAAGAGGGGCAACTGTAGACACCCCATTTTTGACCGTCCTTGAGACTTGGACGTCACCACTTGAACACTCGGTGATTATCCATGTTTGTGTTCGTCTTGAGTTCCCGGAGGTCTCAGCAGCGCGCCTTGCCTCAGGACCTCTCGACTCAACTGTTTTGTGTTTGGTTTTGCACCAAACACTTATGTTTTGCCTTGGAGGGGCAGGGAATGGCTTGTGAGGCATTCCCACACTCCATCGCCCATGGCTTGAGGCCACCGGCTGTGTTTTGTTGCCATCGGCCATATATTTGGCCGATCGGCACTATAGATGGCCGACCGGCCATCTATTTTGGCCAAATTGCACTTTTTTCCGGCCGACTACTGTGCATCTGCTTTTGCAGATATTTTCATGCAACTGGCATCCATTTGGCTCCCCTTCATACATGTGTATAAAGGGATCTCCCTCTTAGGTAGCTTGTCTTGTAAGCTTACAAGATTGAAGCTCTATAAGAGGAGGTCTTCTCTCCCTCATTTTAGGGTTAGACAACATTGTTAGAGAGCTCTGGTTTTAGGTTAGGATTTGTATCTATCCTATATCTATACCCCTCTCTCTCTTGTATTTAGTGTGTGTTTTGTCTTAGTTTTACACACAAACACCCACTACTACACTATCCTCTTGGAGCTGAGGCCTTTGGGGGTTGTTTTTGAAGTTCTTGAGCTGATTTGAAGCCAAAGAAGCTGCTGGAATACCATTTGTGAAGAAGGTCTACAAGGGTAATAATTTTCCCCCTTTTTACCCATTTCTTGTATTGTATTTTTGCCTACCCTACAACCATTTTTGTGTTTAGTATATAACATAAAAAATTTCTATTTTTGGGCCCTCTAAATAGTTGTTTAAGAGTGTTCTAGGCTTTGAGGTTGTTTGACCCCTTTTAAGGCTTGTTTGGCCCTTGTTTTGTGCCATTTTGGTTGAGCTCCGGGACCATTGTATTTGGGCCTCCTCACCACTGAAATCTTGAGGGATTTCAGTGATGAGGATGTTGCCTTGAGGTCCTAAGAAGGAGAGGGCCACCCCCCTTTCCTTGTTGTCCTTGAAAAGGGCCATTTAAGCCTCATGTGTTGAGCATCATTTTGAGATCATGTCGGCCATGTTTCAGTAGGTATTTGGTAGTATCTTGCCATGTTTTACCTCAGCCTTGAGTTGGTTTAGACACACCTTGCATGCTTTGCATACATGCCTTATAATGCCATGTTTTAGCCTTAACATGCACCTAGTATTTAACCTTTGTTCAAGCATGTTTAGGCCTAGCTTTGTGAAGCTTTTATGTTTGTCTTGCCATGCTTAAGGTCTGTCTTTGGTTTTTTTGGTCGACCAAGACATGCATTGCATAGCCCCCTTGCATTTTTTGGCTTGTGAGCCTCAAGTGTAGGAACTTCCAACATGCATTGCTTGTGTTAATTAGTTGGTTTGGCATCATCTTTGCCATGATTTTCAGAGCTTACATTGCATGCTAACTGTCCATATTGTTCTCCTTTTAAGTGTGCTTAAAAGTCCCTCTTTGTGCTTAAGTGATGGCCCATTAACATGTGCATGTGTGTGTGTGTGTTGGCCCTCATGTTTGAGCACTTTGGCCACTGTTTTAGGCTTGTTTGAGGGCTGCCTAATTTAGTTTAAGTCCATCCCTTTGCTTGTTTGTATGCTCACTTTGTATGTTTGCTTGCATACTTACAAATACACATTGCATTTCCATGTTGCATCCTTAGCTCACATGCTTAGGTTGCATCGCATTTTGCATGCATTGCCTTGCCTCTTGAATTGAGTATGATGGAGGTTAGGTTTATTTGTATTTGTTTGCATTGCATCTCATTTGAAATAGGGCCATCATGCATGGAAATGCGCGATTGGTGGTCCGAGAATCGAGACCCATCCTCCTTTGAGTCATACACGTGATAAGGAGTGTGGTTGGTGCATACATTGCTTGAAATGCATTTCCATGCTATGCCTTGCCCTCTGCTGCTGTCAACTGCAGGTTCTGCAGGAAGTTTTGGTCGACCGGCCACATACAGTGCCGACCGGCCATCCATTGGTGGCCGATAGCTTAATCAGCGGCCGATGAGCATTTTCTATGGCCGATAATCATTTCCCTCAGCCGGTGGTGTTTCCCAGCATCCACAGAGTATACCCTAAGACTTTGGCAGTCTTCAGAGGAGCAGAGCAGGGAAAACAGAGGCAGCTTGTGCATGGCAGTGGACTTCCGAGCGAAGACCAGACGCGCATCCATTGGACCCTCGTCCCGAGGCTGTTTATTGCTTAAATTAGATTAATTAATTTGCTTAATTAGTTTAATCGTCTGTAATATTTAATTAGCTTGTGAGTTAGTTGAATTGTATTATTATTTCGGTCCCTCCGAGCGAGGGCAAATTTGTAATAAGTGTGGGTGCGTGTGTGCATATCTTCCAACCCCCACTTCTTTCTCCCTTTTACTTACCTGCTTTGATGGTTAGTATTAGGACATGTTTACTTTAGCATACCTTATGCTATGCATGCGTGCATCTTTCATCAGTATTGCATACACCGGGCTCGGCACATCATGTTAACTGCATCGTATTTCAAATCTAACTTGAATACGTGCTACTTGCTGCATTTCACATTTCACTTTAGGATTAGCTGAGCCTGTCCTAATTGCATTCTGTATGCGTTGCATTAGCCACTTTAACATGAACTAGGATCACGCATGTTTGTTAACTAGTTTACTGTTTTGGCACGGAGTATATTGTAAGTATTTTATGCTTTAGCATCTCGCACGACTGTCAATGTTAACATGACAGCATGTTTACCATGCGGCTAAATGCTTATGTGATATAAACTGCCTGAATGCCTGTGGGTGAAGGTTGGATTATTTGAGTTGGAACAACTCATTGAAATCCGTATTTTAGCCTACTTGCAAGTAGCAAATTCTAAAGCGTTTTCCAAACAAACGGATATGCAATGGTTCGTTCCAAGTTAGGCGATCTAGTCTATACTTGTCTTGCTATGCGCGTAACATAGTAATTCTAGGCTAATAACCGGAATAAGAGCATATATTGTTTTCAAAACAAGATATCATGGTTAGTAGAGGCCGATCTTTGATCGGGCGAGAGGGGGTGCTCATAGCTGACCTTCCCCAATCGTACCGAAGTTCTCGAGCTGAGGCAACTTTGGTGATGACGGACACGTGGCCTTTGGCACCGAGTCTGGGTTTCCTAAATTTCCCCATTAAAAAAAATATTTAGGTGGCGACTCTGTATCTGGGAAAGCAGTCCATGTTTGGCACTTCTTTTCTAAAAACTATTTCCTCAAAACGATTTGCTGGATTTGGACACTTTGGTTCAGATTAAGAACCGTGACAATTTGAGTCCGAACTGTAGCAAGCCCAATATGAACAGAACGGGAGTCATCCTCCCGGGACGTTCGGGGACATCTACAGCTTTGTTTTGTCCTCTGCTGCTGTCAAACTAGATTCTGCAGGGAGCTTTGGCCTGTCGGCTACACGGAGTGCCGACGGACTATCCATCAGTGGCCGATATCTCAATCAGTGGCCGGTGGTCATTCTCCATGGCCGGTGGCCAATCCCCTTAGCTGGTGGTGTTCCACAATGTCCAGAGAGCATATCCTGGGACTTGTGCAGTCTTTAGAGGAGGATAACAGTCAAAGTAGAGGCATCTTGTGCATGGTAGTGGACTTCCGAGCAAAACCGAGCGTGCATTGCATTTGACCCTCTTCCTGAGGTTGCTATTTATTTCTTAAATTAGATTAGTTAATTTGTTAATTAATTAATTGGTCTGTAATATTTAATTAGCTTGTAGGTTAATTAAATTGTATTATTCTTTTGGTCCCTCCGAGCGAAGGCGAATTTGTAATAAGTGTGGGTGCGTGTGTGCTTCCAACCTCCACTTCTTTCTCCCTTTTACTTACCAGTTTTGATGGTTAGTATTAGGGCACGTTTAATTTAGCATACCTTATGTTATGCATGCATGCATCATTCATCAGTATTGCATACATCGGGCTCGGCGCATCATGCTAACTGCATAAGTATTTCAAATCTAACTTGAATACGTGCATCAAATGGTTGCATTTCACATGCCATTTTAGGATTAGCCGAGCCTATCCTAATTGCATTCTGTACGCGTTGCATTAGCCACTTTGACATGAACTAGAATCACGCATGTTTGCTAACTAGTTTACTATTTTGGCACAGAGTACGATGTAAGTATCTACGCTTTAGCATCTTGCATGAGTGTGAATGTTAACATGACAGCATGCTTACCATACGGCTAAATGCTTATGTGACATTTCTGCCTGAATGCCTGTGGGTGAAGGTTGGATTGTCTGAGTTGGAACAACTCGTTGAAATCCGTATTTTAGTCTACTTACGAGTAGCAAATTCCAAACTATTTTCTAAACCAATGGATATGCAATGCTCTGTTCCAAATTAGGCGATCTAGTCTATACTTGTCTTGTTGTGTGCGTCACATAGTAATTCTAGGCTAATAACTGGAACAAGAACACATAACGTCTTCAAAATCGGATATCATGGTTAGTAGAGGCCGATCTTCGGATCGGACGAGAGGGGGTGCTCATAGCTGACCTTCCCCAATCGTACCCAAGTTCCCGAGCCGAGGCAACTTTGGTGATGACGGACACGTGGCCTTTGGCACCGAGTCAAGGTTTCCTAAATTCCCCCATAATAAAATATTTAGGTGGCGACTCTGTATCTGGCAAAGTAGTCCATGTTTGGCACTTCTTTTCTAAAAATCTGTTTTTCTCAAAACGATTTGCCGGATTTGGACTCTTTGGTTCAGATTAAGAACCGACAACAAAATCGAGTCTGAACTGTAGAGTGAGGCCCTCAGGGCGCGTCTACAGTTTCTGGCGACTCTGTTGGGGATTTTACAAAGCTTGACTCGAACTCGTGATATCCTGTTTTGACTACACTTATGTGTTTCTTTGCATTGCATGTGCATTGGTGCACCTAAGACACCGTGTTTGCCATCTGCTATTCCTGAACGGTTTGCCGGAGGCTTGTCTTGTCAAGGCATGACCATAAGGCTGACCGGCTGTGGGCTCTACCAGTATGGGAACACAAACCCCGATTTTACCGGGGCACTCCTTTTCAACCATTCGACCTAGTGCATATTCGGAATCCATAGCGACCATTCCAAGATAGGACAGGTTGCTTACCTGATACAGGTTGTTCAAAATCGCTGCGTGCGTAGTGAAGCCCTAGCTCCTGACAAAATGGGACAGGGAAACCCTACCCCAACATAGGGGTGTTTTTGTCACTTTTACTTGCTATGTGCTTTTAGAGTGTATCTCTATAGGAATGTGCATAGCGGTTTGCAAGTCTGGGGCATCAGGCCTAAAGGCATTGGTATCAGAATTTGAGAATCAGTTATATCCACGGGTATCAGATTCAATATTTTGGGAACAGTAATTTGGGGAACAATGATCAATCGTCAGAAATGGTCATTCAGTCGTACTTCTGTCTGTTCTGATATAGTTGGGCTGAAATGCTGCATGTTTTTCCTTTCAGTTCAGGGATTCAGTACAGAGTAGCCGGTATTCTCCTTAGCTGAGGCAAGGCAGACACCTGATCCGTCAGTCACTGTTCAGTTCAGTGGACTCATGACGACCTAAAGTTCAGAAGAGATCGTGGTTATGGCAGCCACACTAGATCATGGAATCACCTTGCGGGATGAGACCAATGTTGATGTACCGCATCTGCCCAGGTCGCCTGTCGCGCACCCGGTCTGGACCCCCCAGTTGTATCAGGCTCGCGAGCCCACTACATTCAAGTTGATTGGGATGATAGGTGACCTCCAGAGGTCTGTGGCGGATCTCGCCTATGGAATGTCGGCTTCACCACCAACAGCACCATATGCCGGGAATTTTGTATCCCTGGAGCCCCCATTATTGGGACGGATTGTGATTGAACTTAGCCAACCCGAGGTGGTCTCAAGTTGTAGCAATGACGTTTCAACATCAACCCAAACCCTCGATCAGGCTGAGGTCAGAGGTAAGGACAAAATGAAGGCAGATGCCGATCCCATTGAACAACTGTTGTGGGCAGTCGGGGCTTTGAAAGCCAGGGGGATGAGTAAGCAACAGGTATTCGCAGCCGTGGCCAAGACTGTGGATGATACCTTCCCCATTCCAAATGAAGGCGGTACAAGTCAGTCAGAAAACCGGGATAGGCCTCGTCATGCCAGAACAGTTCCTTCCACTCCTAACCTTGCATCTGGGAAAGACTAGAAAACCAAGGCAGCGCCTGCCGACCCTTTCGCTAGTGCATCTAGCAAGAATACTCAGACTTCCAAGTACCTGCCCCGAGGGCACAGGGTCTTTCACGCTCTCTACATGCCATTGTCCAAGGCACTTCAAATCCTGGCCGAAAGAGGGCATCTTAAACCCCTCGAGCCTAGGCCTCTCCCTAGTCCTCTTCCAGTAGGCCATGATGCTACTCAGTACTGCGCGTACCATCAGCAAACCGGCAACCCTACCGATAATTGTTTCCGCCTCCGTCATGAGGTGCAAGATCTTATCGACAACGAGGTTATCCTCCCGCCCACCTCAGCAAAGTTCGTTACTACCCAGCTATTGGATTTTGAGGATACTACGAATATGTAATCGGGATTGGACCACCTATGGGCAGCGCCTGGCATATTTCGGATGTGGCATTTGGCACGCATTTTTACGCATCCACGAATGCTAGTTTTGTAAATTCTGGCTTGGGTATCGAGTCAGTCTTTTATTTTATTTTGAGTCTCTCTCATCGTCTTGAGTCCGCTCATTTTGCTTAAGGGTCTGTCTTGTTGTAGCGAGTCAGTCCCCTTGTATAGAATGCCGGGTGATTCCGGGGTTGTTGCCTCGAACACCGTTTTGTTTTGTAATTACCCTTTCGTTTTCTTTTTGAGTCAGTCTCTGCTGTGGAGCCAGTTGCAACCAGGAAATCTGAATGAAACAGCTGCGGCTATCATGTTTTCCGTGCTTATTACTACTTTGAGCTAGTTGTGCCAGAGGATTTGAATGAAACGGCAGAGCATCTCGCCTACTATTCTGCGCTCTAAACTCATTGTATTGACCTAAGTTTTTTTTAAAGCTGTTTTTGAACACTGTGGTGATAAAAACGAAGAGGAAGGAATTCCTCGGGATTTGCAAAACTTTGATCAGATTGAGAGAAAGAGAGGCGTGCTAAGCCCTTAATGAATGAAATCATGCTTGTTAGCATGAGTACTGAGAAGGACCCTGGCTTGATCCAGATTTGTTCCACACTATCTTCAGCGCGAGGGATTTGTCGCTTTCTTAAAAACTTTCAAAAATTCAAAAAAAATGTTTTGCGCGGTCCTGCGAAGACCTGTGTGGAATCGTTCTTGAGATTGTGCAGCTTAGGATCGCTCTCAGCCTCGAGATTTGAGCTCTTGCTTTTAAACCTTGAACCAGTGTTTCAGCGATCAACCGCAATGTGAGGCCTGTGTGGCTAGATTGGAAGCAACCCTCGAGCAAGAGGCACCAGAATCAGGTCAGAAGATCAGATCTCATCAGAAGAAGCTTGCGAAGCTAGAACAGAAGCACCCCTCAAACAAGGGGCAGAAATGTCCGATATGCTCAAAGAGCCAAAGATGGATCCTTCAGTAAATCAATACAACAGCCACTTTCCTGGATACAGATGGCTTCAAAACCCTAAAACCATTTGGCATGGACTTGTTACACTTTTACCCTTTGAGAGGCTCGCTAGGCCGAAAACTGAGAAGGGCGACCCAGGCAAAAGTTAGAGCAAGGAAAAAGAAATGAAAAGAAAAATACAAAAAAATACAAAAAAGAAAGAAAAAAAAAAGAAAGAAGAAAAAAATGCAAAAGAAAAGAAAAAGAAAGGAATAGAAAAAGAAAAGAAAATATTTGAAAAAAAAAAGAGGGAGAAAAACAAAGCTCGCAAGGTCGAAAACCCGCAACAGGCGCCTTGGCAAAAGTTAGAGCCTAAAAAGTAAAGGTTAAATACCCGAGTATACCTTAACCAGAACTACGTAAGGCTTGATTCCCATGTTTGGAATACGTAGGCAACTTCATCCTGAAGTCCAGCCCCCAACGCTTTCATAGCGACTATGTCCATGTATTGGTTTTGACCATCCCTGCCTCCTCTGTATCCGAGAGTTCGATCATGACTGTTACCAATGAGGGCTGGTTCACAACATACTGCAGCATCATCCAAACAACGGGCAACTTTCTGTTGCCACGAGTTGCCACGAATCACCATTCAAACCAGGGGCAACTTTCCGTTGCCATGCAGTACCATCGAAGCAAGGGGCAATTTTCCATTGCCCTCGATCCGAGGTTGCGCATCTCGAGGGTAAGTCTCGTGCTCGTTGAGCATTGACCGTTTGCAAAAATAGTTTTTGAAAATTTTTACTGAGGTTGACTATTTTCTCGAAAACTATTTCATTTTCCAAAACTTGACCATTTTCTTGGACCCAAAAAAGGAAAATTTTCAGTGCTCACAAACTAACTCGCATGATTTTTGAATCAGAAAAATCGAACAGGTATGTTAATCTGACTCTCATTTTGGTCAAAACTGTTTTACTAGAAAACCAAAACAAAAAATGGTCGAAGTGATGAACTAGGGGCACAGTTGAGTCAGGTGTTTTGTCTTTCCCCCTTTTATCAGCATACTCATCAGAAAGGCACTCTATTTGCCAGGAGAAGGCACAACCGAAACTGTCTGTAAAGGGCTGAAAGCTCTCAACAACCTCCGAGAAACGAGTTATTGAACCAAGTGCGAGGCACAAATAGGAACAGATCAAGATACTCCGTTCCCTTACCTGGGACACCGACTAGATGTCACCAGAAGAAGTAGCTGTGAGTTAACCGTATCGGGCATGAACCCACAACTTCCTATTCATCCATCAATCACCTTGGGAAGGGATGAAAAACGAGAGAATAAAGAATAGGGAGGTGTAAGTTAAGAGAAAAAGTGAGCACGAGGGTTTTAAGAGAAAAGTCGAGCCTGTGGACCGAGTGACGTGAGGATCACACGAGTGAGAAAGGGTGGGAAACAATACCCAGAGAAGCTGGCTCCCCGCAAGTCGAGAGATCTCCTGTCTTTGTAACACGTCTGTGTGTCGTGTCTTTTGATTTGTCTGTCTCAACTCTTCTTTTGAGTCCTTTCCGAGCGCGTCTCGTTATGTTTAGGTCGTGTGCCTTTTGTTTTCTCTGTTGAGTCCTTTCGCTGTGTTCAGTTGTAAGCTCAATACCCCCGCTTGGAAAAAAAACCTTTCTTCAATTTCAAAATTAGCCATTCTGTGCTCAGAGTGCTGTACTGCCCTCCACATTTGTGCAAAGCAAGTTTGGTTCTTTCAACAACTGCAGGGTCCACCCCCGATAAGCGTGAACAGAAAAACCCGAGCCTATCTGAAGCTTTTGGGTTTCGGATTGCATCTGTGTGTTTCAGCTTCTGCCTTTTTATTCCGTCTTGTCAGATCGGACTGTTTGTTCAGGATCCGCCGCGTGCAGAATGGACCAAGTGTTGTGTTGTGGGCTATATACAGATTAATCCTCAGCGGAGTATGGGCTGTGTGTTCAGGATGGGGCAGTGGTTTGTTTGAGTTATTTTGTCGATTAGCTGGTTAGTTATCTAGTTATTACAATGCAAGTGGTCAATATTCAGACAACAGATCAATTCCATTTACATTGAGGTGTAATGCGATGCAATGCAATGCGAAGTATGAAATATACAAATGTAACACTTTTTTAGACAAAAAAAAGGGGTTTGCTTCATTTCATTATCTTTTTCAAGTACGTAGTTTTGGAAACAAAAATCTGCCCGCGGCAGTACAAAGTACTCCAACTACCAGCAAAAAAGAAAAAAAAAGTACAAAAAAGAAGACAAATAGCAAAAATCTGTATCAATGTCAAGTGGCCTCAGGCCTAGGGGTCCATCCTCGTCCTCTTCTTGGACGAAGGTCCAGGAGCATCGTCAGCAGCGCCATCATCCGGGCCCGAGTCAGAGCCGTCTCCGGTCACCTCCTCGGATGACTCAGCCTTCGCTCAGCCTCAGCCTCGGACTCCTCATCATCATCATCATCAGGGACTTAAGCCCATGAGCTACAACCTACGTGGGTACGCCCCACCTTGGTGCGGAGGTACACTCTGCCATCTCGGTTGGAAAGAGAAGGTCCGGCCGGAGCACCTCCCACAGGAGGAATCTGAAAGGGGTGCTGAAAAGTACAAAAGACAAACGTATTAGAATACTGTGAACAGTGTATCAGTGCAGAATGTAGTGTATGGGCACAGTATGTGAATGCCGTGAGCAGTTTATCAGTGCAGAATGCAGCGTATGAGCACAGTACGTGAATGCCGTGAACAGTGTATCAGTGCAGAATGCAGCGTATGAGCACAGTATGTGAATGCCGTGAACAGTGTATCAGTGCAAAATGCAGTGTATGAGTATAGTGTATGAATGCCGTGAACAATGTATCAGTGCAGAATGCAGTGTATAAGTACAGTGTATCAGATGCCGTGAGGGCCATGTATCAAGTGTTGTGTTATGCATCAGATTGTGTGAAACAATGTATGGTTTGAAACTGCGGTCAGAAGAACATACAGGAATACTGTAAATCGCCAGGAGGTCAGGGCTCTGCTGGAGCATCCCCATCACCGAAGCGGTCAGCTCCAGGGACTGGCGAGTGTACTCAGAAGAGGCCTACAAAAGTGTTAGAAGTATCAGTATTCTGCGGAACATCAAATGAAATAACAATGCAAGATGCAAGATGAAGGAGTGCATACCGGGGGTAAGTCGTAGAATCTGACTAACTCATGATCAGCCGGAGGGGGAGCAATGGGAATCCGATAAGTCATCCCACCCTGTCCTCGGCATGTCATCGTAGTGGGCAGTGCTGGCCAACTAGCCCCTTGCCCTCTCCGAGCTCCACCCCTACCACGGACTCGAGTTGTCCTCGATGTCCATGCCCCTGCTCCCGCTCCGGCCGCTGGCGCCGTAGGCCTCTCTCGCTCAGCCGACGGCCACCGCTCAGAGGCCGCATAATGAAGGTCCGGACGTACTCCGAGTAGTCGCCCTCGCCCCTATAACCATCTGCCTCCCAACCGATCGTATAGTCAGTCATCTGCTCAGGAGTAAACCTCTCTGTCTCCCTCATATGCTCAGGAGGGTGAACCGGGACTATCTGCTTAGGTAAACCTAGGGTCTGGCGTAGGAAACGCTCGCCCAAGTACCAAGTCCGACAGACTGGGCCCTCCAGCAAAATCCTAAAGCGCGAGGTCTTCTCTGCACCAGCAAACCTCTCCCGCATCGTCGCTAGCAATGGAGCCCACGACTGCCAGGTGATCTGAAAATGAAATACAGTTTGTTATCTACTATTATTGGCAATACGGTGTAAAGCGAAGCTTAAATAAACTGTAAGTTGAACTTACCTCTGCGGGGGTGATGGTGTCGAAGTAGCGGCAGAAGAAGATGAATGACTCGCGGGGTCTCCTCACACACCTCACGTCAAAACGGCGCGAGAATGGAACGACGAGAGGAGTCTCTACGTCAGGCACTGGGGCAAGCCTGGGAAAGTAGGCGTAGACCCACAACTGCAGAGCAAATACCGGTATGCTTATCAGATAAAGCAGAATACAGAATAAAGCAGAAATAGTAGAATCGTGTATTGTGCAGTGTATTGTGCAGAGTGTGCAGTGTGTGCAGTGTACAGTCAGTGTAAAACAGGGCATATGTGTGTTGTGTGTGCAGTATACAGTTAGCGTGAAACAGAGAGTACAGTGTGTGCAATGTACAGAGCACAGATAATGTAGAGCAGAAATAAAACACAGAAGAAGGAAACGTACCTCCCAAGCTCGCCAGTAGCCCCCGAGCAACTGTCCGCTGCAATGAGAGGCTGAGCTCATGTATCCGTAGAGCGTGGCCAGAGCAGCGCCACCCCAATCATAGTGCAGGATCTGCGTGACATCCACCAAGGCGCTGAGCAGATAGAGGGGCACGGTGTTCTCTCGATCGGCGAAAATGGTCGTCCCTAGTAGAAACATGAGGAAGCCACGCACAAATCACTCCAGTGCCTCCTGAGTCATCGGAGCCTCCTCAACTCAGGCTGGCTGGACTCTGAACTGGACCTCGAACCATGAATATTGGACAAAGTCGGGACGTGCGAGAGGCGGCACCTCACCGAGCAAGTAGATCTGAGCGGCCTCCCACTCGTCCATGTCGGTGTCGAAGGGGATCGGATCACCCTCCACCCCGTTGCCGATGAGCATCGAGAGGTCATAGGGAGTCATCGTCATGTCTCTCGTAGCAGAGAAGTGGAAGGAGTCGGTGGTGTCCCACCACCTCTCCGCTAGAGCGGCAAGGAGAGGTCTACTCGCAGTGAGGCGCGAGAGTCCCCTGTAGAATGCGCCAAAACCGGCCAGATCCACGATGTGGCGGACCGCATCGGGTAGCTCCGTGTACCAATCTCGAGCAGCAACATTCCCATACCCACGGACGGCATGGGAATCTCCCTGTTTTCAAGCAAACAATTGCGAAGCAACGCTAAATATACAGTCTTGAAGAACAGTCAAAATTGATTCAAATATAGCGTGTGTGCACGTTTTCAAATTCAAACAAAATACCGGGTGCCGGTGTGCTTACAGTGAACTACAACATGTGATGTGTCGGCGTGTTCGAGTGGTTCAGTACAAATATAGCATGTGTGCACGTTTTCAAGTTCAAACAGATATCAGGCGCCGGTGTGCTTGCAGTAAACTACAGTGTGTGGTGTGTCAGTGTGTTTGAGTGGTTCAGAGCCAGTGCAGTGTGTGTGCACGTGTCAGGTTCAAACAGATATCAGTTGCAAATGTGTTCACGGATAAACTACAGTATACAATGTATCAGTGTATCTGAGCTAAGCAATTAAAGAACATAATCAGCTATGGCAGTCAAGTGTTCTACATTGCAGAAAGTAAAGCAAATGGAAGAATATACCTCGGACGCGCCGAAAGATAGATGAGACGTCAGCTCGGGCAAGAGAAGCTCTGGAGGCACCGCCCTATCGAAGCTCCTGAACTGACGGAGCCCGTCGGGAGGCAAGACGTGGATTACCGGCCGGTAGGTCGCCGGGTCAAACGGACAGACACTCAAGGGGAGAAGCTCGGTCCCAGGATCCATCTCATGATCTGGGGGAGTCCCGCCCTGTGGAATATCATCCGCCATGTCAAAGGTGATGAGAAAATGGCCGGGAAAGTGGAAACCGGGTGAGAATGTGAAAGGTCAACCGAAAAGTCAACCCCGACAGGGCAAAAAATGGCCAGAAAAGCCGGGAAATGCAAGAGGCACGAAGATCAAGAGGAAATCGAGGGGAACAAACCCAAAAAGGTGGAAATAGCAAAAGAAACACCGAAACGACGAAACGTTCGGTTCAAAATGTTCGAAACGCGAAGATATTCGCGAATCGAATAATGAAACGGGGCTAGAACGCAAGAAAATGGAGGATCGAAGGGAAGAAAATATCCTAGAGAGAGAGAGGGTGAAATTTCAGCCAAGGAAAGTGAATAAAATAGGGTTTGAAACCCTATTTTAAAATACCCAAGCCGAAAGGACAAAACTGCCCCGATTTAGGCATTTTTGACCGGTCGGCTACTTTTTTGGCAAGCCGGCCAAATATTTGGCTGGTGATGTGTTTTGATGGCCGATGGACAGCCGGTGACTTCCCGTTCTGGCTGGTGAGCCTTCTGCAACCTTGTTTGGGTCAAATGTATAGTTTGGGACGTTCATTGCTCAAGACAATGCGAGAAATGGCATTTTCGAAGCTCAACCGGCCTCCGTTTTGACCTCGGACCGTGTTTTCTGCACGGAGCACTCGAATATGTGCAAGGCGTATCCTTTTTGTATCCTTTTGTCTCTTGTAAGGTTCGAAAGTTTCCCTGCATGCGTTGCGTTACAACACTTTGTTGTGAACGCGCGTTGATTATGCGTCATTTCATTCGCGTTATTGCGCACACATCTCGCATTGTCATGCGCACGCCATGCTTGCATTAGTATGCACATTCTTATGTCACATTGTCATGCACACTTCATTTGCATCGTCATGCATTTCGAGGGACGTGCGTTGTAACGCACATTTGAGTTTAGTTTGCATTGACATGCATTTCAATAGTTGCATTGTCATGCATTTCAAAAGTCGCGCAGTGTCGCGCATTCCAAGTATCATTTTTATTATCGTACACCTCCATTCGGTCTGGCGTGACCTTAAACACGCGCTTCGAGTTCATATGTCTTGACATATATCTCGAGCGACGCGCATTGTCGCACATTAGATTTAACATGCATTGTCATGCATTTCAAGCAACGTGCGTGGTCGTGCATTCACGATCATGTGCATTGTCGTGCACATCAATGGACGTACGGTATCGCGCATTCACACCAACATGCATCATTATGCATCTCAAAAGCCGTGCATTGTCACGTATTTCGAAATCATGCATCTTCATGCATTTCAAAAAAACTCATGCATTGTCATGCATCTCAAAAGTCGCACATTGTTGCGCATTTCAAAATCATGCATTCTCATGCATTTCAAGCGACTTACGTTGTCGTGCGTTCAAGATCACACACATCAACATGCATCATGCATTTCAAAAAAGCAAAAAAAAAAAAAAAAAAAACATGCATTTTCCCTTTACGTTGCATACGTCATGCATTTCATTGTATATATTGCATATGTCATGTATCAAAACAAACATGCATTTGTCATGCATCATTGTAAATAGTGCATATGTCATGCATCGTTGTATATATTGCATATGTCATGCATTCCACTATAAATATTGCATTTACATTCCATTGGATATTGTATATATTGCATTGTAGATTGCATGCATTCATTGCATCACCTTCATTCTCGCGCCTTTCCTTGTTAAGCTTGGTCTGGTATGTGCTCATATTTTTCACGTCGAAGCACAGTTCTGCATGTGTATGCGCTTTGAGGGTTGTGGCATCTTTTCTGTGTTAGACATGGCTTGTACGTGTACATGACTTTCTTAGGCGAGATACGGCTTGGCCGCAGCCTTTTCCACTGCATCCATTGCATTCTCCCCAGCAGATTGCATTGTATATAGTTCGTCTTGCATGCATTCATTGCATCACCTTCATCCATGGCTTGCGCCTTTCCTTGTTAAGCTTGGTCTGGTATGTGCCCGTATTTTTCACATTGAAGCACAATTTTGCATGTGTACGAGCTTTGAGGGTTGCAGCACCTTTTCTGTGTTAGACATGGCTTGTACGTGTACATGCCTTTCTTAGGTGAGATACAGCTTGGCCACAGGCCTTTTCCACTGCATCCATTGCATTCTCCCCAGCAGATTGCATTGTATATAGTTCGTCTTGCATGCATTCATTGCATCACCTTCATCCATGGCTTGCGTCTTTCCTTGTTGAACTTGGTCTAGTATGTGCCCATACTTCTCACGTCGAAGCACAGTTCTGCATGTGTACGCACTTTGAGGGTTGCAGCACCTTTTCTGTGTTAGACATGGCTTGTACGTGTACATGCCTTTCCTAGGCAAGATACGGTTTGCCCCGTGCGCCATATCCATTGTATGTATATTACATTGTAGTGTAATTTTTGCATCCAGCATTAGGATCATTGTTCTTTCCCCAGCAGGTCGTTTCCCCACTTATGTCAATCCACCCAATACTTGTTCTTGTATCCGTCTACATCACTCATAGTTCTGCATGTGTACGCGCTTTGAGGGTTGCGGCACCTTTTCTATGGTAGACGGACTTGTTACTTCCATCAATCTATTCCATTGCATATTGTATATATTGCATTGTAAATGATTGGATCATGATTCAATTGCATTGCATTTTCATTTGCATTATTATACATAGTTTTGTATATACTGCATATCATTTTGCATTCATTTTGCATTGTCATGTTGCTAACAATATTGTACCTGTTAAGTTGCTTTCTCTTACAGGCATGATATTGTATGTAAGGTTCATTTGAGGCTGGTGCAACCAAACGATCCGCATAGGTATTCTATTCTCCGAGTGAGACGTAGCGAGAATTGCATAATTCTCTTACATCCTTTCTGCATTGTAGTGTAGTTGCATTTGCATGTGCTAGCTTAAAACTGTTGCATTGTATGTGCTTCGTTACAGCTTTCTTTGCATGATCATAAGTTATGTTCGGCTTCTTGCATCTGTCTTGAATTTTACCTCTGCCTTCGGGCGCATATCTTTATTGTCTTGCATGTTCTGTCTGAGTCTTCGGCCTTGTCAAAAATGGGTCATCTCTGGGCTTTGACATTCACTCCCGTCATCCTTTTGACTTTCGAGTTCTGTCAAAGAGGAGCAACTATAGACACCCCATGTTTTACTGTCCTCAAGACATGGACATCACCGCTTGAACACCGGGTGATTATCCTTGTTTGTGTTCGTCTCTAGTTCCCGGAGGTCTCGACAGCGCGCCTTGCCTCAGGATCTCTCAACTCGACTATTTTGTGTTTGGTTTTGCACCAAACACTTGTGTTTGGCCTTGGAAGGGCAGGGAATGCCTTGTGACGCATCCTCACCGGCCATGGCTTGAGGCCACCGGCAGTGTTTTGTTTCCATCGGCCATATGTTTGGCCGACCGGCACTCTAGATGGTCGACCGGCCATCTATCTTGGTCAAATTGCATTTTTGGCTAGCCGACTACTGTGCATCTGCTTTTGCAGATATTTTTGTGCCAGCTGTGATAGCTGGCACCCACCTTTGCTCCCCTCCACACACGTGTATGGAGGGATCTCTCTCTTAACAAGCTTGTCTTGGAAGCTTTACAAGAGAGAGCCTTATAAGAAGAGGCTTCTTCTTCCTCCATTAGGTTAGACAACATTTCTCCAGAGCTTGAGCCTTAGAGTTAGGGTTTACATATGTCCTCCATCTCTATATCTCTCTCTCTCTTGTGTTTAGTGTGTGTTTAGTCTTATTATTGCTCACAAACACCCACATCACACCTTACCTTGATTTCTGAGGCTTTAGGGACTTGTTCTTGAAGTTTTTAGACTGATTTGGAGCCAAGGAAGCAGCTGGAGTGCTGATCTTGAAAGAGGTCTTCAAGGGTAACAATTTTACCCCTTTTTACCCCTTTTTTGCATAGCTTTTTAGCCCTTCTTGCAACTATTTTTAAGCTTTGTGTATAACATATAAAAGCTCTATTTTTTGGTTCTCTAAATAGTTGTTTAAGAGTGTTTTGTGGTTTGGGATTGTTTGACCCCTCTTAAGCCTTGTAAGGCTCCATTTTGTGCCATTTTGGTTGAGCTTCGGGACCATTGTGTTTGGGCCTCCTCACCACTGAAATCTTGAGGGATTTCAGTGATGAGGATGGTGCCTTGAGGTCCCAAGAAGGAGAGGGCCACCCCCTCTCCTTATTGTCCTTGAAAAGGGCACGTTTT
>NW_021025229.1:876573-946339 GCF_004153795.1 Camellia sinensis | reverse complement strand
TTAGAGAAGCAGAACAGTCAAAGCAGAGGCAGCTTGTGCATGGCAGTGGACTTCCGAGCGAAGACCAGACGCGCATGCATTGGACCCTCTTCCCGAGGCTGTTTATTGCTTAAATTAGATTAATTAATTTGCTTAATTAGTTTAATCGTCTGTAATATTTAATTAGCTTGTCATTCCATGCCTTGCATGATTGATTCCTTAGGTTGTGTGGCTAGCATCATCATTTGCTTGCATGCCCATATTGCACACTTAGGCTCACTTGCTTAGGATTGCATTGCATTGGCATGCATGCCTTGCCTCTTGAATTGCTTGTGATAGAGGTTGAGCTCCATTTGTTTGTTTATGTGCATTGCATGACATTTGAAATCAAAAGTGCACACTTGGTTTCTAGGGCCATCATGCATGGAAATGCGCGATTGGTGGTCCGAGAACCAAGGACCATACCCCTTTGAGTCATAAATATGATAAGGGGTGTGATAGGTGCATACATTGCTTGAAATGCATTGCCATGCTTTATTTTGCCCTCTGCTACTGTCAACCCAGATTTTGCAGCGAGCTTTGGCCGGTCGGCTACACGGAGTGTCAACCGACCGACCATCCATCAGTGGCCGATATCTCAATCAGTGGCCGGTGGTCATTCTCCATGGCCAGTGGCCAATCCCCTTAGCTGGTGGTGTTCCACAATGTTCAGAGAGCATATCCTGGGACTTGTGCAGTCTTCAGAGGAGGATAACAGTCAAAGTAGAGGCATCTTGTGCATGGCAGTGGACTTCCGAGCAGAACCGAGCGTACATTACATTTGACCCTCTTCCTGAGGCTGATGTTTATTGCTTAAATTAGATTACTTAATTTGTTAATTAATTAATTGGTCTGTAATATTTAATTAGCTTGTAGGCTAATTAAATTGCATTATTCTTTTGGTCCCTCCGAGCGAGGGCGAATTTGTAATAAGTGTGGGTGCGTGTGTGCATGTCTTCCAACCTCCACTTCTTTCTCCCTTTTACTTACCGGCTTTGATGGTTAGTATTAGGGCACGTTTAATTTAGCATACCTTATGCTATGCATGCGTGCATCATTCATCAGTATTGCATACATCGGGCTCGGCGCATCTTGCTAACTACATAAGTATTTCAAATCTAACTTGAATATGTGCATCAAATGGTTGCATTTCACATGCCATTTTAGGATTAGCCGAGCCTATCCTAATTGCATTCTGTATGCGTTGCATTAGCCACTTTGACATGAACTAGGATCACACATGTTTGCTAACTAGTTTACTGTTTTGGCACGGAGTATGATGTAAGTATCTATGTTTTAGCATCTTGCATGAGTGTGAATGTTAACATGACAGCATGCTTACCATGCGGCTAAATGCTTATGTGACATTACTACCTGAATGCCTGTGGGTGAAGGTTGGATTGTTTGAGTTGGAGCAACTCGTCGAAATATGTGTTTTAGTCTACTTGCGAGTAGCAAATTCCAAACTATTTTCTAAGCCAACGGATATGCAATGCTCTGTTCCAAATTAGGCGATCTAGTCTATACTTGTCTTGCTGTGTGCGTCACATAATAATTCTAGGCTAATAACCGGAACAAGGACACATAACGTTTTCAAAATCAGATATCATGGTTAGTAGAGGCCAATCTTCGGATCGGGCGAGAGGGGGTGCTCATAGCTGACCTTCTCCAATCGTACCCAAGTTCCCGAGCCGAGGCAACTTTGGTGATGACGGACACGTGGCCTTTGGCACCGAGTCAGGGTTTCCTAAATTCCCCCATAACAAAATATTTAGGTGGCGACTCTGTATCTGGCAAAGCAGTCCATGTTTGGCACTTCTTTTCTAAAAATCTGTTTTTCTCAAAACGATTTGCCAGATTTGGACTCTTTGGTTCAGATTAAGAACCGACAACAAAAGGGAGTCCAAACTGTAGAGTGAGGCCCTCGGGGCGCGTCTACAGTTTCTAAAAACTATAGACGCGCCCGTGGGCCTCATGCTACAGTTCGGACTCGATTTTGTCACGGTTCTTAATCTGAACCAAAAAGTCCAAATTCAGAAAATCGTTTTGAGAAAACCGATTTTTAGAAAAGAAGTGCCAAACATGGACTGCTTTGCCAGATACACAGTTGCCACCTAAATATTTTATTTTGGGGGAATTTAGGAAACCCTGACTCGGTGCCAAAGGCCACGTGTCCGTCATCACCAAAGTTGCCTCGGCTCGGGAGCTAGGGTACGATTGGGGAAGGTCAGCTATGAGCACCCCCTCTCGCCCGATCCGAAGATCGGCCTCTACTAACCATGATATCCGATTTTGAAGACGTTATGTGTTCTTGTTCCGGTAATTAGCCTAGAATTACTATGTTATGCGCACAACAAACAAGTATAGACCAAATCGCCTAAATTGGAACAAAACGTTTCATGTTTGTTTTGAAAATGGTTCACTACTCGCAAGTAGGCTAAAATACAAATTTTGCCACCCTCAAGTGGGCTTTAGAAAAGATGGTTTTACCACTATCTAGTGGGCTTAAAACTCACAGTTTTAGTGCATTATTCCAATTTAGGTAATTCAACCTCCACCCACAGGCATTCGAGCAGTTATATCACATAAGCAAGTAGCCTCATGGTAAGCATGCTGTCATGGCAACACTCACACGCATGCAAGGATGCTAAAACATAAATGCTTACCGAGTGCTCCAAGACAAAACAGAAACTAGTTAGTAATCATATGCATGATCCTAGTTCATGTTAAGATGGCTAATGCAACACATGCAGATGCAACTACAATAGGCTCGGCTAATCTATGGATGGCATATGATGATGCTACAACTAACACCTATTCAACTTGGAATTGAAATACAATGCAGTTAGTATGATGCGCCAAGCCCGGTGCATGCAAGACAAATGTATGGATGCACGCATGCATAGCATAAGGTATGCTAATTTAAATATGACCTAATACTAACCATCAAAAGCAGGTAAGTAAAAGGGAGAAAGAAGTGGGGGTCGGAAGACATGCACACACGCACCCACACTTATTACAAATTCGCCCTCGCTCGGAGGGACCAAAAGAATAATACAAACCGAATAAGTAATTAACTACTCTAGCTAATTAAATATTACAAACCCTTAATTAATTAAACAAATTAACTAAGCTACTAAAGCAGTAAGACAGCCTCGGGAAGAGGGATGAATGCATGCTCGGATTGGCTTCGCTCGGAAATCCATTGTCATGACACATGTTGCCTTTGTTTTCACTGTTTGGCACTTCTGAAGACTACACAAGTCCCAAGGTATGCTCTCTGCACACTGTGGAGTGCCACCGGCCAAGGTAAATGATCACCGGCTAAGGGGATGTGGTCATTGGCCACTGGTGTGACTCTCGGCCAGCAATACATGGTCGGTCGGCGCTGTATGTAGTCGACCGGCCAATTCTTCCTGCAGAACCTGTTTTGACAGCAGCAGAGGGCAAAACAAGACATGGTAATGCATTTCAAGCAAATGTGTGCACCAACACACCCCTTATCATGTTTATGACTCAAAGGGGTATGGTACTCAATTCTCGGACCACCAATCACGCATTTCAATGCGTGATGGCCCAAGAAACCAAGTTGTGCATTTTAATGTCAAATGTAATGCACACAAACACATAAGGAACCCAACCTCAATCATGGTGATTCAAGAGGCAAGGCATGCATGCCAAATGCAACCTAAGCATGTGAGCTAAATATGCAATATGAGCATGCAAGCAAGTAATGTACATTAGGCACACAACCTAAGCAAACAAGCATGCAAGGCATGAAGCAATGTAACAACATTTGAGCAACATGCAAAAGGTGGACTTAGACTAATTTGGGCAGCTCTCAAATAAGCCCAAAACAGTGGCCAAATGCTATGGAAATGAGGGCGAATGTTCATACAAACATGCATGCACACATGGTCCAACACTTAAGCACAAAGAAGAAACTTTTAAGCACATTTAAAAGAGACTATTATGGACAAATGGAAAGCACATTAAACTCTGAAAAATAAATGAGGGATGATGCCAAATCAACCTATCAATGCAAGCAAGGCAGGCAACTATGTCCAAAACTAAAGGCAAGCCAAGGGGCTTAAACCATGGCTATATGAAGCAAGTCCCAAAGGGCCGAGGGGACTCAAAATAGTCCCAATGTAGGTTGAGACAAGGCCCAAAACACACTTAGATGGCATCTAAATGGCCTACACAAGGAAGCCTACACAAAGGTCCAAACATGGGGCATGAAACACCAACTTTTTAAAGCATTAAAGGGGCATCAAATGCAAGCATACAAGCATGGAGCAAGGACTGAAATATCATAACTAATGGTGCCAAACCACTGAAATGATGCAAATAGAGCATGGTAGAGGAGCCAACACTCAAAGCATACAAGCTAGATTGGATGGTAGCTATACAAAGCAAGTCATGGATGACCCAAACAACCAAAAACAATCCTCAAGCACACTAAAACATGCATAAAAGCTTCACAAAGCTAAACCAAAACAAGTATGCATAGTGGTCTAAATGCTAGATACATGTTAAGACAATTTCATGGCATTACAAGACAAGTATGCAAAGCAAGCATGGTGTGTCTAAACCAACTCAACATAGTGCTATATCATGGCAAAATAACACTAAATAACAACTAGGACATGGCCAACACACACTTAAACAAGATGCTCACTCATGAGGCAAAAATGGCCCTTTTCAAGGACAACAATGAGAGGGGGGTGGCCCTCTCCTTCTTGGGACCTCAAGGCACCATCCTCACCACTGAAATCCCTCAAAATTTTAGTGGTGAGGGATTTCAGTGGTGAGGAGGCCCAAACAAACTGGTCCCGGAGCTCACCCAAAATGACACAAAAATGGGGCCAAACAAGGCCTAAAAGGGGGTAAAAAACCTCAAACACAAAAGTGACCTTAATGAAGTATCTTAAACACAAAAAAAATAGAACTTTTTTATGTTATACACAAAGCTCAAATCAGCAAGAAAGACAGGCTAAAAGTGTGTGCAAAAATAGAGAATAAAGAGGGAAAAGGAGTTACCTTTGTAGCCAAAAGGGGACAGCAGCCTCTTGGTCCAAAAAAATAGTCCCTTAGCCTCTGAAAATAGCCTCCAAGCTCCTTAGGTTGATGATGGAGGTGTTGTGCTAGGAGGTGTAGTTCAAATGGCCAAGAACTAGACCCTTTTGCACCCTCTGACCCACACAAATGTAGAGAGAGAGGGAGATATAGAGAGAGAGTGATATATATATGGTATATATCAGATTTTCTAACCCTTGAAATGGGAGGAGAGGCTCTATTTATAGAGCAAGGCAAAAGGCCTAAGCTTCTTGAAGAAGCTAAGGCAAAAGGGTCAAAGGGGGCAAGCTTCCCTTAGAAGCTTGGAGCAAAAGGGCCAAGCTTCTTGGAGAAGCTAGGCAAATGGGTCAAGCTTCTTAGAGAAGCTAGACAAGGGTTCAAGCTTCATGGAGAAGCTAGAGGAAAAGGTGCAAAAGGTGCAAGCTTCTCTTGGAAGCTTAGAAGGGTTCAAGCTTCTTAGACAAGCTTGGAGCAAAAGGTTCAAGCTTCTTGGAGAAGCTAGAACAAAGGTTCAAAATGCTCAAGCTTCCTCAAGAAGCTAAAACCAAGGGTTCAAAAGGTTCAAGCTTCCTCAAGAAGCTAAAACAGGGGGTTCAAAAGGTTCAAACCCCCTCAAGAAAAGGTCTCAGCCAGAAAAGGAGGCCATCGGCCAAATAAATTGTCAACCGACCGTACAAAGTGCCGACCGGCCATCACCAATGGCCGATGGCAAGAAGACACGGCCGGTGGCCTCAAGCCATGGCCGGTGGGTATCAGGGATAGCTAAAAAAGCTACTCTCTACCCTCAGGTGCAAAAAACAAACAAGTTCTTGGTGCAAAACCAAGCACAGAATAGTCGGGTTGAGAGATCCTGAGGCAAGGCGTGTAGCCGAGACCTCCGGGAGCTCAAAACGAACACGAACATGGATGATCACCGAGTATTCAAATGGTGACATCCAAGTCTTGAGGACGGTAAAAAATAGGGTGTCTACACATATCATAGCATGCATCTCTTGCCTCTTGAATTGATTATGATAGAGGTTGGGGCCCATTATTTGTTTTGTGCATTTCATTCCATATTGAAATTGCACACTTTGGCTTCTTAGGCCATCATGCATTGAAATGCGTGATTGGTGGTCCGAGGGTCGAGAACCATACTCCCTTGAGTTCATAACATGATAGGGAGGTTGGTTGTGCAAACATTTGCCTTGAAATGCATTGCCATGCCTTGTCTGTCCTCTGTTGCTGTCAAAACAGGTTTCTGCAGGAAGTTATGGCCGGTCAGCCATCTATAGTGCTGATCGACCAAACATCCGTAGCCGATGGCACAATTTTTGGTCGATGGATGGCCGGTGGTGTTTCCTCTTGGTCGGTGGTCTCCCACAACCCCTCAGGGAGTATTTCAGAAGCAACTTTGAGACTTGTGCAGTCCTCAGAGGTGCAGAGCAGTGTAAATAGAGGCAACATGTGTCATGGCAATGGATTTTCGGGCGCGGCAAATCGAGCATGCATCATTCCATCATTCCGAGGCGGGGCTGCGGCCACCTTCTTTTTGTAATTAATTTTTTGATTAATTAGAAGTTTTGTAATTAATTAATTAGTTAGTCAGCTAGTTAATTAGTTAAATCTGTATTATTTATTCGGACCCTCTGAGTGAGGGCAATTGTGTAATAAGTATGCGTGAGTGTGTGTATGTCTTCCAACCCCACATCTTTCTTCCCTTTTATTTTCTAGATTTTGATGGTTAGTTTAGGGCACGTTTTGATTAGCATACTTATGATAGCATGTTTGCATACATTCATTCGTAATGCACGCGCCGGGCTCGGCGCATCATACTAACTGCATAGTATTTCCATTCCAACTTGAATACGTGTATCGAGTTGTCGCATTTTACATGCCATTCTTAGATTAGCCGAGCGTATTCTAGTTGCACTATGTATGTGTTTCATTAGCCATCTTAACATGAACTAGGATCATGTATTTGATTACTAACTAGTTTCTGTTTTGGCTCGGAGTACTCGGTAAGTGTTTACGCTTTAGCATCCTTGCATGTGTGTGAGTAACTGCCATGATAGCATGCTTACAATGAGGCTATGTGCTTATGTGATATATCTGCCTAAGTGCCTGTGGGTGAAGGTTGGATTATCTAAATTGGAACAACGCATCAACTATGAGTTTTAAGCCCACTAGATAGTGGCAAAACCATCTTTTCTAAAGCCCACTCGAGGGTGGCAAAACTTGCACTTTAGCCTACTTGCGAGTGGCAAACCATTTTCAAAACAAACATGAAATGTTTTGTTCCAATTCAGGCAATCCAGTCTATACTTGTATGTTGTGCGCATCACATAGTAATTCTAGGCTAATAAACTGGAATAAGAACACATAATGTTTTCAAAACTCGATATCATGGTTAGTAGAGGCCGATCTTTAATCGGGCGAGCGGGGGTGCTCATAGTTGACCTTCCCCAATCATACCTAAGTTTCCGAGCCGAGGCAACTTTGGTGATGATGGACACATGGCCTTAGGCAACGAGTCAGGGTTTCCTAAATTCCCCCAAAATAAATATTTAGGTGACGACTCTGTATCTGGCAAAGCAGTCCATGTTTGGCACTTCTTTACAAAATCTGTTTTCCAAAACGATTTGCTGGATTTGGACTCTTTGGTTCAGATTAAAAACCGTGACAATTTGAGTCCGAACTGTAGTAACCCCAAATGAACAAATCGGGATTTCCCTCCTGGGACGTTCGGGGACATCTACAGTTTCTGAAGACTCTGCTGGGGAGTTAGAGAACTTGACTCGAACTCATGATATCTGGTTTTGACTACACTGATGTGTTTCTTTGCATTACATGTGCATTGGTGTGCCTAGGACATAGTGTTTGCCATCTGCTATTCCTGAACGGTTTGCCGGAGGCTCGCTTCGAGAAGCGTGCCATATGGTTGACCGGTTACGGCCTCTGCCACGATGGGAACACAAACCCCGGTTGTCACCGGGGCACCCTTCTTGACCATTCGACCTAGTGCATATTCGGAATCCATAGTGACCATTCCAAAGTAGGACAGGTTGCTTACCCGATAATAGGTTGTTTGAAACCGCTGCATGCGTAGTGAAACCCTAGCTCCTAACAAAATAGGATAGGGAAACCCTACCCCAACATAGGGGTGTTTTTGGCTCTCACTTGTTTGCTATGTGCTTTTGGAGTGCGTCTCTACAGGAATGCATGTATCAATTTGCGAGTCTGGGTATCAAGCCTGCGGGCGTCAGTATTTTGGGGCAATCAGTTTTACCTGAGGGTATCAGTTTACAGGGCAGAATTTTGGGGCAGAATTCAGTAAAGAGTACAGTGATTCAGCTATGCTCATGTCCATTCTAGTGAAATCAGGCTGAGATGCTCTATGTTTTCTCTTTTGCTAGGGGTAATCCTGAAACCATAGCTTCAGAAGGCTCTGAGATCCCCCCAGATTCATTGGACTTGTGATTGATAGACTTTGTCAGGTTAGAGATTCAGTTCAAGGGCAACCAGTTTTCCTTCGCCAGTGGTAAGGCAAAGAAGGGCCAACAGGGCTCATTGGTTCATCTGATCCGACAGTCACCAGTCACATCATCAGCAGACCCATGATGGCACAGGGTTCGGAACAATTTGTGGCTGTGATAGCAGCGTTAATTCAGGGAACTACCATGCGGGATGAGACTAGTACTGAAACGCAACGCCCATCTGGGGCATCTGCTTCACATCTAGCTTCGGGACCCCAGCCGAACTTTGACCCACTTCCGCCAGCTGAAGATTTGCAGGGTCCAGATCCTCGAGAAGGGTTTGCTCAAGCCTGAGTTCTCAAACCCCTGGCGCAGCCTAATGAGAGACTTTATCCCCCTGATGCTAATGACCTTGATCCGACCACGATGAAAATTGTGAACCTTGAAAAGCAATTCAAGAAGGCACAGGGCCTTAACTTCATTCCCGACATTGAGGATGGACACAGCGAGGCTGTCGTATGGCTCCCAGACAAATTCAAAATGCCATATATTGACCGTTTCGACGGGTCTGGAGATCCAATGGTACATATCCGACTTTTCTAGGATGTCCTGAAGTCGATGGGTCTGACTAAGCCACAGAAACTCTCTCTATATGGAAGAACCCTGTCGAGTGTAGCAGCCACTTGGTACGCTAAGTTGGAAGATAAAGTGAAGCAAAACTGAGAAGAACTGGTCAAGGCCTTTGTCGATCAGTATTCATACAACACCCAAGTTGAAATGACCATGCAAGAGCTTGAAACAACTCGCCAGAACCCAACAGAGCCTTTTGTGGAATTTGTTGCAAGATGGAGAGCAAAGGCAGCACAGATGACAGATCGGCCTTCCAAGAGGGATCAAGTGCAAATAATGGTGCGAAACCTCGAGCATGATATGTTGCAAAAGTTGATAGTGGCTCCGCTATTCACTTTCAAAAGTTTGCATGAACTGGGGGTTCAGATCGAGAATGCGTTCAACAGTGGGATCATTCCCAGAACAAGTGAACCGACAAGGAGGGTGATTTCAGGGAGTACCAACGCTGGTAGTAGCACTATTTCCAAACCCACCAAAATCAATACAGTCGCTACAGCTGACCCTTTTGCCAATCCAAGTCTACAAACCGCCGGTCCAGCCCGAGCTCAAGGCAGAACTTTCACCCCCCTCTATATGAGCCTAACTAGCGCACTAAAAGTCTTGATGGAAAGAGGGTATCTCAAATCCCTTGACCCTCAACCTCTGCCTGACCCACTCCCAACCAGACATAACCCCTCCAAGTACTGTATGTACCATCAGCGGCGCGGTCATGGCACCGACCATTGCTACTGCCTTCGTCACGAGGTCCAAATCTCATCGACAACCGGACGATAGCTCCACCTTCAGCCCCCAATGACCAAGTACCTCATCCACATCTCAACCTAATCCACACACTGGCCGTCCCTTACGACCCCAGCGTATACATCACTCCAGCCCATTTACCCAAACCGGAGGTGTACATTCTAGTCAGCATGGACATATACATGATGGATGCACCTGGACCCCAGTCATCTCAAACCCATGAGCCCACTACTTCTGAGCTAATGAGAATGATCGAAGATCTTCAGAGAACTGTGGCAATCTTCAGAGAATCATCTCAATCCCATGAGCTCTTGTGGTGGTAATTTTTGTTAAAAAAACCAAATACAAATTTATAGTTGTATGCTTTGTATCTACATCATATTATGATTAGATAATTTATTTTGAGAAAAATAATGCTGAAACATTCTCTCATCTTTGATTTTTGAATTTACTTTTGAGAAAAATAAATTGATGTTGATGAATATTGTGTAAATTGTTTAGTTGGAATTATAGAGTCGTTTTGGGATAAAAACTCTAAAATTGTTGTATTCATGATATTTTATGAATGGTGATATATTGATGATTAAATTTTGTTTACTTTTGTGAAATGAAAATATGAAATGTGGACTTTTGAACTCCCAACTTTGGAAAGGTTACTCCTTTGGCATATTTCATGATTTTTGATGTAAATATCATCTAATTAGTTAATTTTAGAAAAGTGTGAAATTGTTATTTGTAAAGAATCTAGGAAAAATTAACTATTTAAGTAGCTTGGTATGAAATATGATTATGTTTGAAAGATGAGACATGTGAAGTTATGTTTAGTATTATTGATTTGGAATATGGAGTATTGGTTACTCTTTGAAATGTTGAGTTTGATTATGTAAGTTTTGAAAATTTGTCTTTAAAATGTGGAATATGGATTGTTTCCAAGTGTTGGGAATCATGGGGTGTTCCAAGTTATGGTTGTATGTTGGATTGTAGATTCATATTGTTATCTTTTAATTAATGCACTAGAGATAATTATTTTGGCTATCGGTGGAGGATAGTATTGATTGTTATAGAACTTGCATGAGACGCAAGTTGATTGAAACTAATTCACTCATGCATTGCATCTGAAACAATAGTTTGGTAGGAGAGAGGGAGAGAGAGAAAAGGAATAACTCTATATTGATCTGTTATGTGTGTTGTTTTACAAAGCGAAGTTCACTCTCTTTATAGAGAGGAGAGGACACATAGGATGCCAAATGTAGGCACCGAAAGCAGAAATGAAAAGCTTTACTTTACATTACTTTACATTAATAAATAAACTAATGCTACAACAGTTATACTTTACATTAATAAATAAACTAATGCTATAACAGCTATACACTAACTTCCCCCCGCAAACTCAAGGAGGGAAAGCATCAACCAAGTTGAGTTTGGAAACAAGATCACTGAAGCGCCCAGGAGGATGAGCCTTGGTGAAAATATCAGCAGGTTGATCGGCAGAAGCAATAGCGAAAAGATGAACAGTACCACAAGTAACATGCTAGCGAATGAAATGACAATCAATATCAATATGTTTAGTGCGCTCATGAAAAACATCATTGTGAGCAATCTGAATGGCACTCTGATTGTCACAATAGAAAGAGATAGGACCAGAAGAAGAAACACCCATATCAGCAAGGAGCCAACGAAGCCAGAGAAGTTCCTGAGTAGTATCAGCAAGAGCTCGGTATTCAGCTTCGGTACTAGAGCGGGTAGTGAGCGATTGTTTTTTGCTATGCCAAGTAAGAAGAGAATCCCCTAAGAAGAAACAAAATCCCGTGGTAGAGCATCGATCCGTAGGATCCCCAACCCAATCAGCATCAGAAAAGGCACATAGTTCAAGAGAGGAGGAAGCAGAGTGGTGAAAGCCATGGAACAGAGTGCCTTTGAGGTAGCGAAGGATGCGGAGTAGAGCAGTATAGTGGGGAGTGTGAGGAGCCGACATGTACTGACTGACAATGTGAACAGCATAGGCAATGTCAGGACGAGTCACTGTGAGATAGACAAGACTTCCGACGAGCTGGCGATAAAGAGTAACATCAGAGAGGAGATCCCCATCCAGAGGAGTGAGAGGAATCTGAGGATCAATTGGAGTAGAGGTAGTTTTGCAATCGGTAAGACCAACACGAGCCAGAAGATTAGATGCATATTTGGCCTGGGACAAATAGGAACCACTAGAATCACGAGAGACCTCAAGGCCTAAGAAGTAGTTAAAAGTACCAAGGTCCTTCATCTCAAACTGATGGTGGAGAAAATGTTTGAGGTGGAGAATACCAGCTGCATCATTACCAGTGATAATCATATCATCCACATACAGAAGGAGGAGAGTGGTACCATAAGGAGTAGTCCGTATAAAAAGAGCAGAGTCATATGAGCTAGAGGTGAACCCGAAGTCATGAATGGTAGAACTGAACTTAGCAAACCAAGCACGGGGCACTTGCTTGAGGCCATAGAGGGCACGCTGGAGTTTGCAAACCTTATGAGGTGGAAAAGTGGACCCAAGTGGAGGTTGCATGTAGACCTCCTCAAGAAGATGACCATTGAGGAAAGTATTTTTGACATCCATCTGAAAGAGCTCCCAGTGGCGAGCAGCAGCAACAGCAAGTAAACTGCGAACAGAGGTAAGCCGAGCAACAGGGGAGAATGTCTCCTCATAATCAATACCATATTCCTGGTTGAAACCCTTGGCAACAAGACGAGCTTTGTAGCATTCAATAGAGCCATCAGAATGAGTCTTGATTTTATAAACCCATTTGCAGCCAATCGCAATCTTGCCAAGAGGAAGATCAAGAAGATCCCAAGTATGAGTTTTGTCCAAGGCCTGGAGTTCATCAATCATAGCTTGCTGCCAAAGAGGATTAGTACAAGCCTCACGATAGGAGGTAGGTTCATAAGTAGAAAAGGCAGCAGATCCAACAATATAATCACGAAGATGGATAGGAGGTTGAGTTACCCGGCGTGGTTGACCCATAGGAGGATCGATGGGAGGAAGAACCGGTGGAGAAGGAGGTGGTGCAATGAGAGGTGGGCCTTCAGGGAGAGCAGTCCGAACGGGATCAAGAGTGAACAAGGGCGTCTCGATAAAGGAGGAACCTGTATCAAAATCATCAGAGAAGAGATCTATGGAAGGATTAGTAAAGTGCGGGTAAGTGAAAGGAGGATAGGGAGGAAAACATTTGGTGCTTCCAAAAAATGACATGTCGGGAGATACGAAGACGTTTAGAGAGAGGATCCCAACAACGAAAGCCTTTATGTTCAATTCCATACCCAAGAAAACAACAAAGAGGAGAACGAGGTTCAAGCTTGGTGTGTTCATAGGATTGAAGTAGAACAAAGTAGGCAGAGCCAAAAACCCGAAGATTGGCGTATGGAGGGGGAGTGCCATGCAGACGTTCAAAGGGAGTTTGATTATGGATGACAGGGGTAGGAGCACAATTGATAGTGTAGACAGTAGTGAGGGCAGCTTCCCCTCAAAAGTTTTCAGGGCAGGAAGAAGATAGAAGGAGAGCGCGAGTAGTGTCAAGAATATGCCTATGTTTCCGTTCAGCACGGCCATTTTGCTGGGACGTGCCAGCACAGGAACGATGAGGCAGTGTACCATGACTCTGAAGAAAAGAAAGGAAATCTGAATCTTGATATTCCATAGCATTGTCAGAGCGAAAAAGTTTGATGGTTTTGGAAAATTGGGTGTGGACCATTTGGGCAAATCTATAATAAAGGTGTTTAAGTTCAGACTGAGTTTTCATGAGAAAAAGCCAAGTAAACCGGGAAAAATCATCAATAAAAACAACAAAGTAACGAGACCCCCCCTATAGTAGTAATAGGGGAGGGGCCCCAAATATCCGAATGTGTAAGATCAAAAGGTGCATGGGAAACATAAGTACTTTTATTGAATGATAAAACAGGTTGTTTGGCAAGTTGACAAGGGATACAATCGAAATTATCTGGAATTACATGACCCAATTGTCCACTAGAAACCAAAGACTTTAAGCGATTAACAGAAATATGCCCTAAGCAACAATGCCAAAGATGAAAAAGAGATAATGAGGAAGCAAATGCAAAAGCAGCGATCTGAGGAGAGTCGGGAACATGAAGGTGAATGAGTTCATAGAGACGTCCGTGCTTACGGCCGATCCCAATAGTCTGCCCCGTATGAGGGTCCTGCACCAAACAATCAGTAGCAGAAAATGTGACAGTTAGACCAAGTTCACATAATTGACCAATAGAAATAAGGTTTAAGGTGAGAGCAGGGATATGATAAACTTGAGGTAAAGATAAAGAAGATGTGGAAACAGTACCAACATGACGGACAGACAAGAGAGATCCATCAGCAGTATGAATTGAGGGAATATGAGGAGATGAAGAGATGGAAGAAAATATAGTAGAACTGGAGGTCATATGATTACAACAGGCAAAGTCAAAATACCAAGAAGAGTTACCTTGGATCACAGACAAAGCAGTAGGAGGAGGTGTACCAGAAGGGGAGAGAAGGTGTTTGAACATCGCTTCTACATCCGTTTGAGAAAAGAGAGGGGTAGATGGAGCAGGTGACTCAGAGAAACCCTCAGAGGCAGCAGCAGCAGTGTGATGAGACTAATTCCCAGAACGATGAAAGCTCCCCCGGGAAGAACCACCGCGAGAGGAGTGGCTATTGGAGGATGATCGTGATAGATTGCGAAAACAATCCTGTTGCAGATGACCAGGACCAAGTTTGTTGCAGTATTGGCAGGATCTGACGGGGCAATTGACCAGGAGATGTGTTGAAGGATGGCCCCGATTCTGACAATAAAGGCTGGTAGTGGTCCGCTGGGTAAATGATGGCCGGTACGAAGGAGTGGCAAGAGCAAAGTCCACATGATGAGTTTGGAGAGTACCGAGACGAGTCTCCTCTGATAGCAGCTCAGAAATAGCTTGTTCAAGAGTGGACAATGGATGGCGATGAAGAAGAGAGGCACGTACAGGCTCAAAAGAGGAAGTAAGAGCCATGAGAAAGTGCACCAACCTTTGCTAATTACGATAGATAGTAAATAAAATAGCATCTTCTCGGTGAGGCCAAGTCGGTTCTGAAAGAGCAAGCTAGTCCCAAACAGAGTACATTTGAGAAAAGAAGTCGTTAATGAACTAACTGGATTCTTGGCGCATGCGGTGAAGTTGGCTCTGAAGTTGATATTGATGGGCAAGACCAGTAGTCTGGTATCGTTCTTTTCAAAAAATCCCAAATGTCTTTTGCAGGAGTAGTTACAGAGTCAAGCTGAAAGCGACCAAACTGAAGACTGATAGAGGTAACAGAGGTATTTCGAAACCAGGTAATGATTTGGTAATTCTTACTGTCTCATTCCTCAAGTCGATCTTCCTATGTAGCAGTAGTAGCAGTAGTTTCATCAGTGTCTTTCACCGGTTGGGTCACATCCCCGGTGATAATTCGCTAGAGCTTCTTTCCTTTGAGGAAGGAAGACATGGCTTGAGCCCACAGAACATAGTGGAACCATTCAAAATAACGGAATTGGAGTGGGAAGCATCATGACGATCCATAATAATAGTTGAGTAGGGCTAAATCAATAGGAATAGACCTGTAGAAGCAAAATTAGGTAAAATAGAGTGTACCAATGAATCTGAAAGGTCCAAAATAGCTAGGAAAGGTGTGCTATGCAGAGATGACGTCAGCAGGATGTAAAATGATGTCAGCGGCGCACGTTAGCAGGGTGCAGTGAGGAGCACGATAGCAGGAAAGGCTTGCGGCGCACGGTAGCGAAATGGCGTACGCGCGGCTCACAGTAGCAAGCTGGCGCACGCGGGTGCACGATAGTGGAACGGCGCAGGTGCGGCTCACGGTAGAAGGATGGCGCACGCGGGTGTACGGTAGCAGGTGTGGCGCACGAAAGAGCAGAGCTGAAGGCATGTGAAGGCGTGTGTGAGAGTGGCGAAAGAAGCAGAGACGCGCCGATCACAAATGCGGCGCGTGGGAGCGCGTGAAGGAGTTTCTGATGACGGGCGTGGTGCCGTTGGAATCGTAAGGAGATTCCGAGCTGTTTGGTGTAGTGCCACTATGTACAGGACTAAGCACCAAAATTGAAAAATGCCAGAATTGTATAACTGGGCTCTGATATCATGAAACAATAGTTTTGTAGAGAGAGAGAGAGAGAAGGAATAACTCTATATTGATCTGTTATATGTGTTGTTTTACAAAGAGAAGTTCACTCTCTTTATAGAGAGGAGAGGACACATAGGATGCCAAATGTAGGCACCGAAAGCAGAAATGAAAAGTTGTACTTTACATTACTTTACATTAATAAATAAACTAATGCTATAATAGCTATACTTTACATTAATAAATAAACTAATGCTATAACAGCTATACACTAACAGCATCTATTCAAATGTTTTATACTCATGCATTGAAATGTTTATTTTGAGAAAAATAGTTGAATACCATGGTGAATCTGGTTAGGGGGGTGTGGGTTGTGGTACTTAAGATGGCACGTGTGTCCATGGTGAAAGTCTAGCAAACCGCGCGGTTAGATGCCGATCCTTCCAGATGGTACCGGTAAAATGGCTTTTGGTAGTGCTTGTATAGCCTACTTGCAGACACGTACTTAGAGATTCCCAGTGTATGTATTTACCGCCTGTTTTCTACTTTGAAGAAAAGACATGCATATAACTCGTATTATAAACTCTAGCATCGCATTCATTTTGAAAAGGATGTCTTGTTGACATTGATGCATATTAATTTATTTAAGTTAAATAGTTTTTGTTAATTAAATAAATTGGATTTAAGGGATTAGCTAATAAAATCATAAGGTTATGTCATGATATGACTATATATATATATATATATATATGTATAGTATGACTATATCACTATACCTTCATGTCTTTTAACGTTATAATATGAGATTGCTTAGTGAGCTAGTAATTTGCTCACCCCCTGCTTGTACACGTATACAAGGAATGCTTGTCAGATTTGAAGACCCAAAACAGCTAGTTTTGCCGTTTCATAGGTGTAATGTAGTGTTGAATTGTAATACTTCATTTGTTTATTTGGTTGAGTGCCGTTCTTTGTAAGGAGCAGTGCCCTCTCATTTTTTGTAGGCTTGGGGGCCTTCCATTTGTGATGATTATATAATATTAATTGAAATACACGGAGAGTGAGTTTATGGTTTCATCCATGGTATTTTCTTGTATAGACTTGTGAAAAGAAAATGGATTTGGAAAAGATTTTTATAATTAATTGAATGAGAATGAGGTTTCTTTTAAAAACCTCACATTTTGGTTAGTTAGTTTCCGCCTAATTAATCTTTGAAAAATCGGGGCATTTCACAATCTGTATTTGATGGACCTCATCAACATCTAACCTTAGGAATTACTTGGAGCGAAAAGAAAATCTGGCAATTGACCTATTTGAAATATTTGATTTGTTGGCATGGACAAATTCAGTATTTCAATGGGAACTCAAGGATGAAAAAGAAGAGAAGAGAAGAAGAAAAAGTAGGAGGAAGGAAAAGGGCCACAAGACAACACTAACACAAAATTACCATAGCCGTATATACTCAATATTAATAATCCAAAGCTAATAACTATTACAATGCAAAACCCTAAATATATAGGCTAGAAACCCTAATTGAAAATAGGAAACTAAATTGTCATATTATTTGGAAACTTAATCCCTAGTAGAATACGAAATTAAATATAAAAATATAAATAAAACAAATAAGCGTAAATATTAAAAATAAACATAAACTTGATTAAAAATATTGCGCACATGTTCTGCATTAAGAAATCCATTTAACTATCTAACTGATCCCAAGGGCCACTGCCCTAGTCTCACAAATTATAAAATCTATGTCGTGTTCATACGTTTCACATCACTCACTTATCCTTTTGACCAAGTCAAGGATGAATTGACCTCCATGGACCAACTCTATGAAAGGTGGTCTCCACCTCTACACAAGGCACCTCAAGGAAAGCTCCTCTACACACTAGAGTGCAACCTCCATCTCCATGGCATGTCTAGAGGCTCCTCCTCCGCTGCCACTCTCTCAAAGTCTAAGGCTACATCATTTCTCTCCTTCTCCATGTCTAGTGCTCTTGTGCCATCTTTGTGCCTAATTACTAGAGGTACTTATGACTGCTCACATATACAAGATCACCCTCATGGTATTGGATACCAATATTGTTGTTATGCCTTTCTTTTATCTATTTCGTCATTTTTCTTAATTAACCATTCACTTGGTTGAGTGTTGTCATGTTAGAAGGGAAAAGGGTATATGATTTAGGGTATTACCTTGCCCGTGTCAATGTCAAGTATTGGCTGCCACCTTTTAGTAGCAGCAATACAAATTTAGTCCATTTAGGATTTGTGATTTAATATATGACATGACTCAAGGATTCGGGTAGCCATCCCCACTTAATTGGGTCATAAGGCTTAGTTTGGTTTGTATGTCTCAACGATTCATATGGTTGTGGGCACTTTCTCTCATAGACAGGTATTTGGAAAAGCAAGGCCCACCCCTCCTATGGTTGCTTTTGTGCTTGAACTGATGCACATTATAGCCATTTAATTATTGACAATCTTAGCAAGAGATGCAAAGTGATTTTTGATTGGTCCTATGGACGATGAATTATAGAGTTTAATTTGCTTAGTTTTTGGCATTAAATGGGTAATGCTGTTTTTAATGATTGAGCTTTCTGCCTGTTGGTCTTCTTATTGTTCAAAAAAGATAGAGAAAATTGTGTGGCAGTCTTCAACTATTTATGTTTTGTGGAGACTTTGAATGGAATGTAATAGGGAGATCTTTTAATGGTATTGAGTTACCCATTTATAGCTTGAAATTTCGTTTCTTCTTATTATTTTTATTAATGAGAGCGGATTGTCATTTCTCCATTTTGATTTTTGTGCATTTCATAGGAAATTTGGGATGGAATGGATTTTTAGACACATGGATTTTGGTTTTTTGAGTGTACATGGTTTGCTCCTTTTTTGGCAGTTTTTAATAAAAATATAGCAATTGTTGCTAGACATTAAGATATTAGTTTAAGCTTCAGAATATTGTGGCATTGCGCTGCAAGTTATATATCCTTTTTGCTCCTTCCCTCTCCTTCCAATCATTGTGATGAGTTATAAAAGCAGATAATATTGAGTGATCACAAAAAGACAAAAATGGAACAAAGAAAAATGATATATTTTTTGTGTGGGTATTATCTTAGCATCCTATGTATTGTTTTGTTTTTCTAATTGAATTGGATGGTCTTGAATTGTGGGGCTTTTTCCCAAATTATGTTAAAATAGTAATTTATTTTCCAAACTAGGTTTAGTTTGGACGGAATTCTTAAATTAAGCTAAAACGCTATTACAAACCACGCTTTCACCGTTTTTAGGACCCTCCCGCAGAAAATTTGTGAAATGGTAAAAGCGTGGTTACAAACCACGCTTTTAATTAAGAAAGAATGATTACAAATCACGCTTTTAAAGAATTTCTTTTTCTTCATAAAACGTAGTTTCAAACCACGCTTTATAAACTTTTTTGAGAAAACGTGATTTCGAATCACACTTTCAATATCAGCCACTCTACGCACTCACTCTTCTCTCTCTCTCTCTCTTTTAGAAAAATGATATAAATGACAATTTTATTCCTTAAAATATTTGGGTTCGTTTGGTTTGTATTTCTGAAAAAATTTTGGGAAATTTTCTCTACAAATAAGTTTTTAAAAGTAATCAAACTAAACAAATTTTCCCAAAAAAATTTCCCAAAACTTGTAAACCAAACAAGTTTTCAAAACAAATCTCTCTCTCATACACATCAAATCAATCACTTTTTCCAAAACTCTCTCTCAAAATAATTTTTCAAAACATCTTTCCAAAAAAATCAAACCAAACAACTTTTCGTACTTTTTATCTCCCAAACTCATCTCCCAAAATCAAACCAAACAAGCCCAGTATCCCCCATATGGGGGTACTATTGAATGCCCAGAGAGGAGTGATATGCAAAATGGAAGACTAAGGAGAAGTTCATATTAATTAATTAAATTATAAAATTGATTGGATCTTGTCAATACTTATAATCTTAAATCAATACAAAAATGAAATATGCTATACAATTCAAATGGATTGATAATCTTATGACTAACAGTCCTAGGCATGCTAATCCCAATCTAATGTGTCCAAACAAACATGACTTAAGAATAGAATAATCAATGTTCAATTTGAGATATTTCTCATAATGTATTAATGAATTATCTCATATATATATATAAATGACAGACCACGACGACAATAATAATAATAATAATAATAATAATAATAATGTGTTGAGTATTTTGTCATTTATTTAGATGAGCAGAAAAAAATTAGTGTTGATTTTGATTGTTAGCAAACTTTATGTAAAACTTTTTGGATTCGATAGCATTCCTTGATAAGTCGATAGCCCCTTTACATCAGCTATTAGTGTGAGTGAAACTTTTTCACATTGAAAATAAGTAATGCTTACAATAGTATGGTTTGGACCATCAAGAAAAATCAAATATAATATCATTCAAAGATATTAGGGGTACTTTTAAAAGATATTAAAGTGAAATTACGCCTAATTGCTTATTTGACGAGAGATCATTTGATGGTCTTAAAACAATATTTCACACCATTTATCACTTGACATTTGTTAAATTAACTCTCAAAAACTCAATTTGGTGGTCTTAAGTTCTATTGTTTTGACTATCTAAACAAAAAAGTTCTAATGTTTTAATCAATAAATATCAAATTGAAGCGTCACACGGATTTGCCCAAAGACCAACAAAATAATTTTCCCTAGTTGACAGTCCAAAAGTGGGGATACGCTCCCCTCCATTCTCTCTTGTAGGCCTCAATTCAGATTTACTTTGATGATTTAAACCATCTACTTCATAGGCTTCACTTTAAAGGTTATTCATACAAAAAATTAAATTTATCTGACAACTATAAATACAAACAAATTACGTTTTATTTTACAAAATGAATTATTTAAATTTATAATCTTATTTGCTATTTATTCTATAAAATAAAATGTGATTTGTTCTTGTGTTTATAGATGTCCGATAAAATTAATTTTTTGTATGGATGACCTTTTTTACAGAAGTTACAAAGTAAACGATTCAGATCATCAATGTAAGTTCGAATTTGGACCCACAAGAAGAGTATAGATGAATATGAAGAAATGCAATTATGGAGGAGAGCTTATCTCCAAAAAAAAGTGAATCTAATCAATCAAGCAAGAAAAAGGATTTTCAATAGTGATTAGCGGTTGATAGTTGTTGTAAGAATGCTTATCGCCATACCATGTAGAATTTGATCCTCACAAAATAAATGTCACAATTAGCAATTCTTTAACGCTGTGTTTGGTTGGAGGATTTGGGAAGGGAAATAGAAAGGGAAATGGAAATGAAAGGAAAAGGAGAAAGAATTAATAGAATTCCAAATCCCAACTATGTTTGGTTGTGTTGGTTATAAAATAGAATTGATGTCCTAAAAGGTATTCTATTTCTTTATTTATTTCTCACTCCCTTTCTTTTCTCATATATTTTTTATTATAACCAAACATAAATAGGATTACATTTCTCATTCCTTTTCCAAATCCCACCTCAAAAACTCCAACCAAACACAGCATTAAGGCATCTAACAATACTTTATCGATTTCCCATTTATTTTTTGCGGATAATCTCATTTTGTTTGCCCGAAATGTATGTTTTTATTAGTAGTTATTTTAAGTAGTACAAATAAGAAGTATAAAACATGTGGATGCCGAATGGAAAGGATGATATCAAATGTGGTTATATCTTCTTATAAAGAGCAATTGGAAAATATTGGAATGAATGAGAAATTATGATGAGATTTTAAGAAGCAACAGAAAGTTATTCAGATTATGAGGAGCCCGACACAAATTTACTTAGACTTTATGATCAATATAGTAAACAACAATGGCACATCCCTCTAAAACTAGAGCTCTAGTGAGGTAGAAAATATAAAAAATAAATAAATAAATAAATATAAAAAAAAACACACACACACACACAAGGCCAAAATATCACATTAGATGAGCCCCACATGCACATTATAGCTCACAAATTAGAACTCTAAAATATTTTTGTATAGTAAATATGTTATAAATACTCAAAATTATTTAGGGCTTACCCTACCCGCCCCTTCATAAGTCCACTGCATAAACTTTAACATAAAATTTTCATTACTTACAGCTTTACAAAAATAATTGAATATTCAAAATTTTTGGGAAATTTGAAATTAAGCACCCTAAAAGTAGCAAGACTTGGATAGAGGATACGTTACATTGGATGCCAATTTTCATGCTTCCCATATCAATAAAAATTAAAATACAAGTACACAACAGCCACATATCTTGACACCTCTGCCAGCAGTTGATCCTTGATTTCTCAGTTTTGAATTTGAGCACAAATTCACACCACAAAACCATCGCCTTCAGTTGTGCCTTGACGCCCAAGGCTCCACATGAACAAGAATCTATGTAAGAAAACGCAACTCCAAATGAGAAAGGTGCCATTTTAAATGTTGCATAGATAGGTGGAAGTAAGCAAGTGTACCATCATATACAACATGAAAATGACAAGAATGATTGGAAGTAGTGGGTCAAACAAAAAAACAAATTACTTCCCAAAATACAATGTTACAGGCACAATATGCTCAATCACTACAATGTATACGTATTTACGTACGTCTAAAGACATTTGAAAAGACGGTTATTAGATAGAGGACCAATTTAGTGTAGTGTTATGTAAACTAAAAATTGATAATCAAAAGCAAAAGTTGAAATCATCCCTCCCTAACTTTCTAAATAATCAACTTTTTTTCAATTTATTTAACATATTTTTACTTCATAAGCTGTAATAAAAAACTGCACCAAACACACTAACACATGCTGCTGCACCAAACAAGTTCACAGAAAAGTTTTCATTTCAAGGTTCTCCTAGCTTTCAATTTTATCTAATTAATGATTGGCAGTTACAGAAGTGATGAATTTTAACAATACATAGGGACCTTTTTGAAAGTTGATATTGCAACTGCTTCAAAATAAGGGAAAAACAAGATGTTGTGTTCCATATATATATTTGTGTCAAGAGTTATTATACACATGTATATTATATTTTGATAGTTCACCACTAAATACTATATGCCTTTTAAATGTTGCTGCTGGAACCTACTCCTATTATTCAGGGACATTATATCAAAAAAATACTAGTCCAGTTATTTTTCCAGTTGAATTATTATCGTCCTATAACGCAACGACTTTCATCAATGTAGAACTCCAATTATTCAATACATTTTAGAAACTCACCAATGAGATCTAGAGTTGTAAGTTGATCCTTTCAGACCATTTGAAGATTTCAGAGTAAACTTGATCTCCTCCCAAGTCTACTCCTGTAGCTCCCGCTGCCACTCTAATAATATCTTCAATTAGTGCAAAATTCCCCATTATATCGACATGAGCACCACTCTGGGTTCCCCGACCTTCCAAAAGATTAGCTGGAGGGGCATGATTATATTCCCTTATGTAAGTACCAATGCCTGAAGGATTGAATCGGGTCTTTCCACGCCAACCTTTTGCAGACATAAAACCTGCACTCAGGACAGGAACTGTTTCGTCTCCGTCAACGGAAAAAACGCCACCCTTTAGACAAGTGCAGCCAGGTCCACCCTCTGCTGAGGTATCAATCTGAAATGGAATGTAACACTCAGCAGCAGAACTTAACTTATAAACATATGCCCTTTCAGTGGGGATTCCAACTCCATACATGGAGAAAATCTCCATGTCAGGAGCATTTGGTAATCTGCAAAAACATCACAGAACGTCAAAATCTACAGCAAAATACTATTTTCCAAACAAATATACTTCAACAAATTAACCTACCCCTCCCTAGGAAAAAATATTTCCACAAAGTCAGACCTAAATAATACTTAATAAAACAATACCATTTTCTGATTCTGATATCTATTTAATTGAATGCTATAAAATTATGAATATTTTAGCATTTACCAAAGCTTTAATCTTAATAAGACAAATCATGTATTAACACCTTACTTAACACAATCAAAATCATAGTTCTAAAGAGAGAGAGAGAGAGAGAGAGAGAGTGAGTGACAGCCAACCATTCATGCATAATGCATATCATGTCATCCTTGCATTTAAACTCTGTGGTATATGCTTGCTTGAACTAGAACTTGTTAAGGGCCATAAGGGAAGGAGAAGTTCAGTGAAGATATTAAGTATAGAAAAATTATGTGTTTCATGTTTCAAGTTAGGGGATACTTTAAATTAGAATTTGACAATGTTAGGATGTGCCTATGCCCTAATTGAGGAGCTTAAAGACTTTAGTCTAATGTGCTTGTTCATTTCATGCTATTTGTTGTTTTGCTAAGCGGGAATAGTGGTAATTAAGCATACTTAGTGAGCCTTAATTAGGATTAATTAAGTAAAGCATGATTAAGTTAAGCCTAGATTAATTAGTATAAACCTTGGTTAACTAAGTCAAATAAGTAAGATTAGACAAATTAATCAAGCACAAGCTAGTACCTCCCCTTTTTGTCTCCTACAATCTTTGTATTGTTCAACTCAATAAAACCAAACAAAGAGAAAAAATTCTGCAGAAGACTAGAACAAACGAGAGAGAAGAAAGGAGGAGGGAGGAAAGGAAGAAAAGAAAGGAGAAAGAAGAGGGAACGGAAACTCTAGCTCAAATTCAACCTAGAAAGTGTTTCAAAGTAAGATTTCAATCCCAAATCTTGTAGTAAACCCTCCTAGCATCTAAGATTGAGAAAAAGTTGGGGTCAATTTGAATTAATAAGGAAGAAATGAGGGAACGAATGAAAAAAGTTGGGCTAGGTTGAAGAGCTAGATAGGAAGCATAGGAATTCATCATTTTGGTTAAGTTTTTGATGTCCTTGATGCATATAAGCTTTCATCTTCACATGTTCCTTTGATTTTCAAGAGTTTTGTATATTCAAATTCGAGTTTTGTATATTCAAATTCATGCTTTGAATGAGAGAAAATGAGAAGTTAGAAAAAGAGTTGAAAAGAAACTAGACTTGTGGATTTCTTAATAAAAATCATGTTCATGAAACTTTAAGTTCAATGCATAAAAATGTTTTCCTATGAATCATTCATCATTTATCTATATTATTGTACCTTAGAAACCATGTTTTGAGGTTTGACGATGAAGAAAATCAAGTTAGGAAGCCCAAAAACCTGAAGAACAACGTCCGCCTTGACTTCTGCTTGTTAGGCACCTGAGCGGCCATCATAGGGCGCACGAGCGCGTAAAACCCAATCTACCCTAACTCAAGCCACCGCTCGTGCGGGCCAGGCCACTGTACGAGCGGCGAAGGTGGGCGCACGTGCGAAACCCTTGCTCCAACCCAACTTCAAATGGGCATATCTCTCATCCGGACTCCATTTTAAGCAATTATTGAGTCTAAATGAAGTCTAATTTCCAATGATGGTGGTCTCACATCCAAATTCCATGTATACAAAGAGACATGTTTAAAATAATGAAGGTTGTTTACTTTCTTTTCTTTTCAACCATTTCATTACAATTTCGCGCCTAGCTTGTTTCTCTTTCATTTCTTCCTATTTCCTTAAACTTTAAACATCTAAACATGATATTTTCAACATAAAGCATATGAAATGGTTATGGGATACTTAGAGCTCTTCAGCGTACGTCTTTGACACACTTCAACATTTTTCAGACCTTACTCACCTAGGATGCTTCTATGCATGCATTCGATACACGTTTGACACTTGATTTAGACTTGAATTAGGCTTAGAAAAGTCTTGGATAATCTAAGAAAATATTAAGAAACACTAAGTTAAGTTAGAACACTAGAAGTGAATTTAGAAGCTTGTTAGTTTAATTGTTTTCAATGTTATGTTTATGCCTTGTGTAGGTCAAGCACATTGGAGGAGAAACCCTTGTTCAAGAGCCATTTTTTAGTAATTTAGTAACACTATGTTTGATAAATTATGTTTTCAATGCAAAACTTGATTATGTTTATGAAGTGATGCTATGGTTTGTTATGAATGAACATCCTATATTCTTCTATCATGTATTATGATAGCATTCTTGGATCATGTTCCAATATTGGGGGAATAACCAATCAAGTCATGTTGGCCGAGCTCACCTTGCCACCTTCGGGGGATTGTTTAGCCAATACCCAGGCCGGTTAACCACCTTGTTATCCTCAAAATGTTCATCACTATATAAAAGTTTGCGAGTCAAGTTTTGTACTATCATGTTCAAGTTATGACTTTATTTATTTATTTATTTATTTGATAAATATTCAAGTTATGACTTTATGCTATGTTTTATAAACCTTGTCGGTGTTCATTCATCTACCGCCTTACTTTATTACTATTCACTAGGCAATGCCTCACCCGTTTCCCTTATGTATCTACGTAGGTGATGAAAAGGTCGATTACGAGAAGAAGTTTGATGAGAAGCCGGTCTTGTATGCTTGTGCTGGACTTGTAAAGCTTTGTCATGAGTGTTGTGTTTTACTTTTGTCATATAGATCATGTAAATAGCAAGATAGTAATCCGTAGGAAATGTATACTTTCATTTCATATAGTTATGCACTACTCTGAATGGATGTTTTAATTGGATACAATATAAGAAAATAATGGTTTCCGCACTTGTAAACGGAATAAATTTGCCCCAATTATTATAAGAGTTCAGTTAGTTTTGAAAGTTAGGCCTTCGGTAGTCTACGACTACTGCCCGGTCACAACGCCATCCTATTAGGGACGGGTTGGGGTCGTGACAATAGTCCCCTGCACATGTAGCTACGAACCCCGCACGTGTGGCCTGGACTTCCAACCCAATTTCAGGATTGCACCAATCCGCACATGCAGCCAACCTTGGGCTCCCGTACGTGTTGTCTGCCCTGTTTTGCATGTTTAAGATGCTTTGATGTCTTAGACACTTTGGGACCCCAATGTGGGCATTTGAGACTTGATTAACACTTGGAAAAGACTTGCAATTGAACCAAGAATGCACTAGACAACTCATGAATGGTTTAAAATGCAATGAACTAAGATTAGAAGACTTGGAATTAGGCTAATCATGTAGCAAATTGCCTTGTTTTGAATATAAGTTCTATTTGTGCTATCTTATGCTTTTGTAGGTGATAATCTTGTAGACTAACTGATGCAAAGTATAAAAAGCTCAAGGAAAGCTAAATTTAGAGGAGTGATACTTGGACATTGGCATGATTTCATAGAGAAACTGATAGAAACAATCTATAATTATGTTTCTAGTATTATTAGAGTCTTATTTTATTATTATTTTTATTTTTTCCAAGTTTTTTAAGGTTAGGTGTATTTTGGTAATTTTATATTTGCTAACATGGGTCGTATGGGTTGCCCATGGGTCGTCTGGTGGGTCAAGTTATTTTATTGAGTTTCATTTATATTTCTTATTTTGCTTGGAATTAGTTTTTCAAGTCAAAAATATTATGATAGTTTCCTCTTCTTTCTTTTTTTTTTTTTTTTTCGTTATAGTTGGTTTAGGAAGTTTCCTAATTCTACATAATGCCATGTAATGCTTATAATTCAATAGAGTTTATATTTTGGAGAATTTTTCAGAACTTTTGAAGCTTCTTATGGATTGTGTGATGCAATCACGCAACCTTAACCCTAGGTGTGATACCTAAGGGATTTTAGGAGTGAGGCATACCTATCTTCTTCTTCTCCTTTCTTTCTTTCTTAAATTTCAACACTTTCACAACCCCAGAACAACCCTGACAGCGCTATCCCTATTCGTCCTACATCACTAGCCCCAGCACCAACAGCCATTGTTTGTAGTACTTTTGTAATGTTATGTTTAAAAGCTTGTTTTGGAACTCAAACCTATACTATGTTTTGAAGCACTTGATGATGTTTGCTATTAAGATGGCATCCTTGGAATGGTCCTAGCTACTAGGGGACCTTAAGCATTTTAGTATCACCGCGATTGAGATCTCCCTTGTCACCTGCAGGAGGGATCATCTAATCAGTTTTGAGCCGGTAATTCCCTTGTTTCGTTTTTCTCTAATAGATGTACATTTCTAGTATATTTTGAAGCTAAGTTTTGCTATGATGCTCTTGACAAGAACAGTACTTGAACTATCTTGTATTATGTTTTGATGAGAATAGTTTGTAAACTTGATGATATTCATTCATTACCACTTTACTCTAGTACTATTCACTGGCATATGGCTCACCCGTTTGCCCTATATGTATGTAGGTGAAGACGAAAAACAAGTTTTAGAAAAAGGTTTATCTTTTAAAGCTTTGTTATGTACTTTTGTAGAACAACACTTATGTATAGTTTTGGATCTTATAAGAAAAGATTTGTATAAGCAAATAGTAGTGATGGGGAGTTCTTGTATAAGTATGAATGAAGTAGTACTCTTTTTGCAAACTTCGTATACAAGCAATATTTTAAGAGGTTAAGGAAGAATGACTATGTTTCATTTATAACCTATGCACTTGCTCTAAACGGACTTAATCAAGTTAGGACTATTATAACGCTTCCGCATATGTCCCCTAAGGTACTATAATCCATTACTTGTTTTGTCTTGTTAGGACTTTGGTAGTCAAGACTATTGGCTGGTCACAATCTATCCTGGTTGGGATAGAATGGGGCCATGACACATTTTACAAGATCACATATTACATTTAAAAACCAGTAAAACATAACTGGTTGTCCCAAAACTACACTTATGTAACTCTTCGACTCTTGTTTCTAAAATCCTTATGTCAAATGCAGATGAGTCAAGTTAGACAACAGCACCCAAAAAGAAAGGCAACTCTAATGGAAACTTTTTTTCAGTTTATTTAACAAAGATGTGTTTCATCACAAACTTATAGCTGGTAATAGAGACCAAAGAATATGGCTAAAAACACAAAAGACAAAATACATGCATACTTCTTTGTCGGTACCACCCTTAACTCAGCTTCACCATACATAGTCCAACCAACTCTTAGAGCATTCTCAGCAGCTCCTGCATCAAAAAAATATACAAAGGCAAGACTGCATCCAAAGAATAGTTAGTAAATATATCATATATTATTCTAAACCTCAAATATGCAACAAAACTACGAAGACAGCTTAATCCATCCCACATGTTTAGGACCCGAAGTCATTGTTCTGCATGTTGGACCCATTAGGCTTTCATGACCAAAAACATGGCCAGGAAGGAAAGGTAGTAACTGCGGTTTGGAAGTATAAGCAAGAAAGTGCAAGAGAAACCCATTTTTCAGCTCAAATTGTTTCTGAGGAATTTTCAATTCATGTCTTCGATGTGTAGCTCATCGTCAGTTGGCATGCACAAGGTGTATCCTTTTGAAATATATTGTGACCCCTCCGAGAGGTAAACCGGAGGTCTCCTTTTAAGATGTCCTTCTTAAGCATCTTTTTCTCTTGTTGATATCAATTGGCATTTATCTGCTACAATAAACGCCCATCTAATTTACATGCATTGTTTTGCATATCACTTTACACGCATTATCATGCATTGTCATACGTTTCCTTGTCATACATCGTTATGCATCTCCTTGTCACGAATTGTCAACGAAGTTCCTCTTTACACATTGCACGCGTTGACCGCATGCTTTACTTACATGTGTTCAAGTTCCTTTCTCTACACATTGCACGCATTGACCGCATGTTTTACTTACATGTGTTCAAGTTTCTTTTATACACATTGCATGCGTTGTCGCGTTATGCTTTACTTACATGTGTTCAAGTTTCTTTTTATACACATTTCTCGCGTGACTGCATGCTTTACTTACATGTGTACGTTCAACTCTTCTCATATACACTACTCGCGTAGACCGCATGTTTGTAATCAATTTCATTACTTGCGTAGACCGCATGTTTTGCTTGCGTAGACCGCATGTTTATAATTAATTTCATTCCTTGCGTAGACCGCATGTTTTGCTTGCGTAGACCGCATGTTTGTAATTAATTACGCTACTTGCGTAGACCGCAATGCTTTCCTTGCGTAGACCGCATGTTAATTACACTACTTGCGTAGACCACATGTTTTGCTCGCGTAAACCGCATGTTTATAATTAATTACACTACTTGCATAGACCGCATGTTTGTAATCAATTTCATTACTTGCGTAGACCGCATGTTTTCCTTGCGTAGACCGCATGTTTATAATGAATTTCATTACTTGCGTAGACCGCATGTTTTGCTTGCGTAGACCGCATGTTTGTAATCAATTTCATTACTTGCGTAGACCGCATGTTCATAATTAATTACGCTACTTTCGTAGACCGCATGTTTGTAATCAATTTCATTACTTGCGTAGACCGCATGTTTTGCTTGCGTAGACCGCATGTTTTGCTTGCGTAGACCGCACGTTTATAATTAATTATGTTACTTGCGTAGACTGCATGTTTGTAATCAAATTCATTACTTGCGTAGACCGCATGTTTTGCTTGCGTAGACCGCATGTTTATAATTAATTACGTTGATTGCGTAGACCGCATGTTTGTAATCAATTTCATTACTTGCGTAGACCGCATGTTTTGCTTGCGTAGACCGCATGTTTTACTTGCGTGGACCGCATTCTTATGTATGCGTGGACCGCATTCTTATGTTCAAATTCATTACTTGCGTAGACCGCATTCTTATGATCAATTTCGTTGCCTGCGTAGACCGCGTGCTCCACTTACATGTCTGTGCCTTCACAGCATTGTTATGCTTCCCACTTGCTTTGCGTTGTCACGCATTTTCAAATACATTAATATGTATGTCCTTAATCACACTGTACCTATTAAGTTTGTTTTCTTTGCAAGCACGATATTGTATGTACGGTTCATTTAAGGCCGGTACAACCCGACGAACCGGACAGGTATGGTATACTCTGAGTGAGACGTATCGAGAATTACATAATTCTCTTACATCCTTTCTGCATTGTAGTGTAGTTTGGTGTATGCTAGCTTAAAACTATCGCATGTTATGCTTCGTTACAGCTTTCTTTGCATGATCATAAGTTATGTTCGGCTTTGTGCATTGTCTTGCATCTTGCCCCCGCCTTCGGGCGCATATCTTGTTTGTCTTGCATGTTTGTCTGAGTCTTCGGCCTTGTCAAAAATGGGTCGTCTCTGGGCTTTGACATTCACTCCCGTCATTGTTATGACTTTCGAGTTCTGTCAAAGAGGGGCAACTGTAGACACCCCATTTTTGACCGTCCTCAAGACTTGGACGTCACCATTGGAACACTTGGTGATTACCCTTGTTTGTGTTCGTCTTGAGTTCCCAGAGGTCTCGGTTGCACGCCTTGCCTCAGGATCCCTCGACTCGACCGTGTTGTGTCTGGTTTTGCACCAAACACTTATGTTTTGCCTTGGAGGGGCAGGAAATGCCTTGTGAGGCATCCCCACACATCACCGGCCATGGCTTGAGGCCACCGGCCAGTGATTTCATGCCATCGGCAATGTATATTGCCGGTCGGCACTCTTTGTTGCCGGTCGGCCATTTATTTTGCCAAAATGGCAATTTTGAATGGCCGATCACTGTTCATCTACTTTTAGTAGATAATTTGTGCCAGCTGTGATAGCTGGCACCCACTCTGTTCCCCTCCATACACGTGTATGGAGGGATTTCCCTCTAAGCAAGCTTGTTTGGTAAGCTTTGCAAGAGGAAACTTCTATAAGAAGAGAGCTCTCCTCCCTCTTCTAGGTTGGAGTTTTTCAACACAAAAACCAGAGCTTACACATATACATCTGATATATACACACTCTCTCTCTATATTTCCCTCTCTCTCCTCCCATGTGTGTGTTTTCTTGGCTTAAAAGTGCATTTGACCTTACTTTTGCACTAACACACACACACACACACACCATTACACCTTGCTCCGAGATTGAGAGGCATTGAGGGTTGTCTGTTGAGGTTTTGGACTGATTTTGGTCAGTAGAGGGTGGCTGGACTAACTGTTCTTCAAGGGTTCTTCAAGGGTAATCACTTTACTTTAGTTTCCCCAATCTTGCATTGGCTTTTGACCTATCTTGCTTTCTGTTTTGGACTTTGTGTATAACTAAAAAAAACTTTGTATTTTCATGCTTAAGACATCTCATTGAGGTCATTTTGGCATTAGGGGTCGAACTCCCCCTCTTAGGCCTCTTTTGGCCTCTTTTGGTGCCTTTTCTTTAAGCCTTGTTGACCTTTGTTGTATTCCCCTTTTCGCCACTAAAATCCAGTGGATTTTCAGTGGTGAAGAAGATGGTTTGAGCTCTTGCATAAGGGAGGGACACCCCTCTCCCCTTTTGTCTCTCTTTTATCCTTGTTTTGGCTTAAAGGGCAACATGCATGCTTGACTGATTTTGGCCCTATTTTAGAGGTTTTTAAATGTCTTTTGATCATAATATATCTCTATCTTTCGTCGGGTTTGTGGTCTTTTGCATGCATAATACCCTTGCTTTGTATCCCTCCCTTTTGCATAGAAATGCATCTTCTATTTAGGCTTCCATGCTTGCCTGATTTAGCTTAGCTTGTTGAAGCTTTCGGTCATTATTTGTCATGCTTAAGGTCTGTTGGCCACTGTTTTGGTCATATTTGGCATGCTTGATGTAGTTGCTTTGCATTTTGGCTTGTAGGCCTTGAGTATTTTGGCTTCTAGCATGCTTAACTTAGACTATCCTCATGATTTGGCATTATTTAAGATCATATTTTAGTCCATGTAAGGCGGTCTTATATTGTCATTTGTGTCCCTTCCCATGCTTTAAGGTGTTGTAGTTTTGTGCCTTGAAATGGGCATTGTGCATGCTTGTATGTTTAAGACATTTTGGGGCTGCCATATCAGCGGGTTTTTGGGTGTATTTTGCTGCATTGAACATCTGTTTTTGGTTGCTTAGTCCATGCCATGAGTGGTCATGATGATTGTAGTAGAATGCCCCTTGTTTGTGCCTTAGCTTTGGACCCCTTTGGCTTGCATGTTGGCATGAGTGCTTGTTCATCATTTTGGACACTTTTTGGTCACTGTTTTGGGATGGACTGAGGTCTGCCCTTCATGGTTTAGCACCACCATTGCATGATCATGTTGCATTGTTTTGGTCCTCATGCTTACATTGTATCACACTTGCATGTTGGCATGGCATTTATCTAGTTGCACCTCATATACATTGTACCATGCTTGGCACATTTAGAATGCACTAACTTAGTTTGCATGTTTAGGTTGCATTACATTTGGCATGTTTTGCATTTTAACCTCATGTTGTGCATTCGAGCCAAGTTTGTATATATGCATTGCATCGCTTGGTTTGGGGTGTCAAACCGGCCATGGGGATTGAGGAGTGTTTGTACTTCAAGTGACAAAACACGCCTCAACCCTCGGTCGCCAATCCCCTTGACTCCAACATGATAGGGTGTTGGTATTCACGTGTTTTTGTTTGCATACATTTTACATTGAATTGCAACCTCGGCCTCTTAGGCCATCATGCATCAAAAATGCACAATTGATGGCCCGAAGGTCGAGGGTCACGCTCCCTTGAGTCTCTTGCATGATTGGGAGTGTGACCAAGCTCACATTATAATGCCACGACTTCAAATCACTTCATATCTAATATTTTGATGAATTTTTTTAGGTATTTCCATGCAATGGTCGATTTGGTTAAAATATTTTCAAACATTCAAAGTTATTACTGTGATTTTAAAAGCTTCCTTTATGTTTTTTTTTTTACTTTTCTTTATGGAATCTTGTCCCACATAAAAAAACGAAAAAGAATAAACAATAATACATTAATAAATGAAGTCATGGGAGATTAAATTATTTTAAAGAAAATCAAGTGACAAGTTATACATTCATAGCAACGACACTTGCTTTTTTGGTTTTTGTCAACCAAGATCGTGAAAAAAAATAAAAATATCAGTATCGATTTATGAATCGCCAATGATTGTTATGTTGAATTTTGGGGGATCAAATCATTTATTCTTTTGTGTCTATACGCAATTGATTTAAATTTTATATTGCATGAATATGATTCATTACTTAAAATTGAATGTATTAAGTGATTATTAATTAAATCTGTTTGATAATCATTATTGATATCACTTAGAAATTAAAAATTTAAGTGCCTACACTCTTAAAATGTAGGCTAAAATTTAAGTTATACGAAACTTACTTAACTTTGACTGAATTTATAAATATTAAACATAAGTATCAATATATACTATTATAAACTCATGACCACCACCACTACTACTACCACCACGACCATCAATATCACTACCACCACCGCCACCGCCGTCACCACCACCACCACCACCATCATCATGCCACCGCCATCGGTTCACCATTGAACGCATTCTCATAGACCCGGGGAGTACTTCAGAGGTTATGTATTACCAAACTTTCATCAAACTCGGCCTCAACGAGTCAGAACTGTCTCCGGCGCCTCACCCATTGTTCGGCTTTAATATGAATCCTGAATACCCATTAGCGAAGATCATACCGCCGGTTCGAGCGGGCTCTAGAACGGTTGAAGTAGAATTCCTAGTCGTAAAGCTCCAGAGGCCGATCTTTTGATCGGGCGAGAGGGGGTGCTCATAGCTGACCTTCTCCAATCGTACCCAAGCTCCCGAACCGAGGCAACTTTGGTGATGACGGACACGTGGCCTTTGGCACCGAGTCAGGGTTTCCTAAATTCTCCCATAAAAAATATTTAGGTGGCGACTCTGTATCTGGCAAAGCAGTTCATGTTTGGCACTTCTTTTTGAAAATTTATTTCTCAAAATGATTTGCCGGATTTGGACTCTTTGGTTCAGATTAGGAACCGTGATACACAAATCGAGTCCGAACAGTAGCGAGGCCCACGGGCGCGTCTACAGTAGGACTCACTCCTAAAATCCCTTAGGTATCACACCTAGGGTTAAGGTTGCGTGATTGCATCACACAATCCATAAGAAGCTTCAAAAGTTCTGAAAAATTCTCCAAAATATAAACTCTATTGAATTATAAGCATTACATGGCTTTATGTAGAATTAGGAAACTTCCTAAACCAACTATAACCAAAAAAAAAAAAAAAAAGAATAAGAGGAAACTATCATAATATTTGACTTGTAAAACTAATTTAAGACAAAATAAGAACTATAAATGAAACTCAATGAAATAACTTGACCCACCAGACGACCCATGGGCAACCCATACGACCCATGTCAGCAAATATAAAATTACCAAAATACCTCTAACCTTAAAAAACTTGGAAAAAATAAAAATAATAATAAAATAAGGCTCTAATAATACTTGAAGCATAATTATAGAATGTTTCTATCAGTTTCTCTATGAAATCATGCCAATGTCCATGTATCACTCCTCTAAATTTAGCTTTCCTCGAGCTTTTTATACTTTGCATTAGTTAGTCTACAAGATTATCACCTACAAAAGCATAAGATAGCACATATAGAACTTATATTCAAAACAAGGCAATTTGCTACATGATTAGCCTAATTCCAAGTCTTCTAATCATAGTTCATTGCATTTTAAACCATTCATGAGTTGTCTAGTGGATTCTTGGTTCAATTGCAAGTCTTTTCCAAGTGTTAATCAAGTGTCAAATGCCCACATTGGGGTCCCAAAGTGTCTAAGACATCAAAACATCTTAAACATGCAAAACAGGGCAGACAACACGTGCGGGAGCCCAAGGCTGGCTGCATGTGCGGATTGGTGCAATCCTAAAATTGGGTTGGAAGTCCAGGCCACACGTGCAGGGTTCGTAACCACATGTGCAGGGGACTATTGTCACGACCCTAACCCATCCCTAATAGGATGGCGTTGTGACCGGGCAGTAGTCGTAGACTACCGAAGGCCTAACTTTCAAAACTAACTGAACTTTTATAATAATTGGGGCAAATTTATTCCGTTTACAAGTACGGAAACCATTATTTTCTTATATTGTATCCAATTAAAACATCCATTCAGAGTAGTGCATAACTATATGAAATGAAAGCATACATTTCCTATGGATTACTATCTTGCTATTTACATGATCTATATGACAAAAGTAAAACACAACACTCATGACAAAGCTTTACAAGTCCAGCACAAGCATACAAGACCGGCTTCTAATCAAACTTCTCCTCATAATCGACCTCTTCATCACCTACGTAGATATATAAGGGTAACGGGTGAGGCATTGCCTAGTGAATAGTAATAAAGTAAGGCAGTAGGTGAATGAACACCGACAAGGTTTATAAAACATAGCATAAAGTCATAACTTGAATATTTATCAAAATAAATAAATAAAGTCATAACTTGAACATGATAGTACAAAACTGCACTTGCAAACATTTATATAGTGATGAACATTTTAAGGATAACAAGGTGGTTAACCGGCCTGGTTATTAGCTAAACAATCCCCCGGAGGTGGCAAGGTGAGCTCGGCCAACATGACTTGATTGGTTATTCCCCCAATATTGGGACATGATCCAAGAATGCTATCATAATACATGATAGAAGAATATAGGATGTTCATTCATAACAAACCATAGCATCGCTTCATAAACATAATCAAGTTTTGCATTGAAAACATCATTTATCAAACATAGTGTTACTAAATTACTAAAAAATGGCTCTTGAACAAGGGTTTCTCCTCCAATGTGCTTGACCTACACAAGGCATAAACATAGCATTGAAAACAATTAAACTAACAAGCTTCTAAATTCACTTCTAGTGTTCCAACTTAACTTAGTGTTTCTTAATATTTTCTTAGATTATCCAAGACTTTTCTAAGCCTAATTCAAGTCTAAATCAAGTGTCAAACGTGTATCGAATGCATGCCTAGAAGCATCCTAGGTGAGTAAGGTCTGAAAAATGTTGAAGTGTGTCAAAGACGTACGCTGAAGAGCTCTAAGTATCCCATAACCATTTCATATGCTTTACGTTGAAAATATCATGTTTAGATGTTTAAAGTTTAAGGAAATAGGAAAAAATGAAAGAGAACAAAGCTAGGCGAGAAATTGTAATGAAATGGTTGAAAAGAAAAGAAAGTAAACAACCTTCATTATTTTAAACATGTCTCTTTGTATATATGGAATTTGGATGTGAGACCACCACCATTGAAAATTAAACTTCATTTGGACTCAATAATTGCTTAAAATGGAGTCTAGGTGAGAGATATGCCCATTTGAAGTTGGGTTGAAACAAGGGTTTTGCATGTGCGCCCACTAGGGCTGCAAATGAACCGAGCTGTTCATGAACAAGCTCGGCTCGGCTCGTTTAGTAAATGAGCCGAGCTCGAGCTCACATAAGTTCGGCTCGTTTATCTTTATTTAAATTATAGAATAAACATATTATTTATATATTAAATAATATATAAGTATATATAAATAATAATATAAATACATTTTTTATATATTAAATAATATAAATAATATTAAATTTTTTTTATCGAGCCGAGCTGAGCTTGAGTTTCATTAAAATTAATGAGCCGAGCCGTGCTTGAGCCCAATTCCTTATTGAGCCGAGCTCAAGCTCGATAAGTAAACGAGCCGAGCTCGAGCTCAGTAAAGCTCAGCTCTACTCGGTTCGTTTGCAACCCTAGCGCCCACCTTCGCCGCTCGTATAGTGGCCTAGGCCACACGAGCAGTGGCTTAAGTTAGGGTAAGCAGAAGTCAAGGCGGAAGTTGTTCTTTAGTTTTTTAGGCTTCCTAACTTGATTTTCTTCATCGCCAAACCTCAAAACATGGTTTCTAAGGTACAATAATATAGATAATTGATGCATGATTCATGGGAAAACATTTTTATGCATTGAACTTAAAGTTTCATGAACATGATTTTTATTAAGAATTCCACAAGTCTAGTTTCTTTTCAACTCCTTTCTAACTTCTCCTTTTCTCTCATTCAAAACATGAATTTGAATATACAAAACTCAAATTTGAATATACAAAACTCTTGAAAATCAAAGGAACATTGAAGATGAAAGCTTATATGCATCAAGGACATCAAAAACTTAACCAAAATGATGAATTCCTATGCTTCCTATCTAGCTCTTCAACCTAGCCCAACTTTTTTCATTCGTTCCCTCATTTCTTCCTTGTTAATTCAAATTGACCCCAACTTTTTCTCAATCTTAGATGCTAGGAGGGTTTACTACAAGATTTGGGATTGAAATCTTACTTTGGAATACTTTCTAGGTTGAATTTGAGCTAGAGTTTCCATTCCCTCTTCTTTCTCCTTTCTTTTCTTCCCTTCCTCCCTTCTCCTTTCTTCTCTCTCGTTTGTTCTAGTCTTCTACAGAATTTTTTCTCTTTGTTTGGTTTTATTGAGTTGAACAATACAAAGAGTTATAGGAGACATAAATGGGGAGAGGTGCTAGTTTGTGCCACCTAGGTGTGTGCTTGCTTAATTTTTCTAATATTACTTATTTAACTCAGTTAACCAATGTCTATACTAATTAGTCTAGGCTTAACTTAATCATGTTTAACTTAATTAATCCTAATTAAGGCTCACTAATCATACTTAATTAACACTAATCCTGATTAGCAAAATAACATACAGCATGAAATAGGCAAGCACATTAGTCTAAGATCTTTAAGCTACTCAATTAGTGCAATAGCACATCCTATGGTTTTCAAATCAAGTCTAAAGTCATCCCCTAACTCAAGGCTCAAACAAATAGTTTCGTACACTTAAGGTTTCAACTAACTTCTTCTCTTTTATAATTCTAGTAAGTCCTATTTTAGATAAGCATACAACACAAGGATACATACAATAATAATATGATATGCATTATGCATGAATGGTTGGTTGTCATAGTTTATCTCCTAAATTGTTATCCTAACAATTCATATTTTTATCTCTACAGTATTGGAAAGTAATTAAATCAAGGTGTCTTGTGATATGGAATAATCAATGGAATAGTTATTTTGAACTGAGGTATTAAAAAATGAATGATGATATAATTATAGTACGTGACATTCTCTATGGTGTCACAACTATGCTGCATGTGCAGGCCTTCTTGGCTGCAGTTGCACATTCACGCAGTCTTGAATCCTCTTTTCAGCTCCAAAATTCCTCTCTTATGCAAGACCACCCCTTTCCATTGTAAGGCATGAAAACATGAAATTTTACTAACAAAACACTTGCAAGTTGTAGAAAAAAATGAGGTTACAAATTTATTCAAAATACTTCATCAAAACCATGATCTCCAACAAGATTACACCAACCCTAGCTTCTTTTCATTCCTTTCTGCCATGCTCTCATTTAATCCAATCATATCTTAATATTTCCTTATATTTTTCTAGTTGTGATGATCAAAACAATGAATATAGATAGAGAACTTACTTCAAATTGAGTTTTGGAGTGCCTAATTCAAGGTCTTGAAGTCTTTTCATTCTCTTTCCTTTTCTTTCTCTTTTCTTCTCTCTCTCTCTCTCTGGTAAAATCTTTCTCCTCTCTTCTTGCTTCTATCTTTTCCAGAAAATTCTCTCTCCTCAAGACAAATTGTGTGCTTTCATAATAGGAGAGAGAGACTTGTCTCTCTTGTGTTTAAGACTACCTCCAAGCAGGATGTGCGAGGAAACTAGGTGAGGTGTATATATGCTGCACCTACATGCTTGCTTCACCTATGTTTTTACTTCACCAACTGTCAAGGTTAGGTCATAATCTCACTTAGCTTAATTAATCTTGATTATGTCTAATTAATCCTATTTTGTTATCACTAATCCTACTTAACATTTTTCACGTGACATCAAATTATCAAACACATTAGTCTAAGATCTTTAAGCTCCTTGATTAATGAAAAGAACAACTCTAACATATTAGTTCCAAGCTAGAAGTCATTCCCTAACTCCTAACACAAAACAAAGGAATTTCTATTTCAAAGCTTCATACTAGCATACATTTTGCTCCTTGTCTTCAAGCAAATTCCTAGCACACAAGCAAATATACAATGCAAGATGAGAAAGCAAGGATAAAGAATGCATATGACATGCAAGAATGTCTTGGGTGTTACAATATGTTAGGGAGTAAAATTTTCCATCTTTTATAAACTAAAAGATTTCATGCAAAATACTGATTATGTTCACTAATGATTGAATAGATTTTCTCACGTATTTTGTGAGGTCATGTCTCTGGCCTAATCTTTTGCGGGAGTGAGGACAATTAATATCCCACTTTGCATCATCTTTCAAGTCCCAAGTACCTTCCTTATTCATTTTATTCTTAAAATATTTCTAGTTTATCCCCCTTTAGGTCCCACCATCTCGTCCTACGACGCCCACCATCATTCCTAGCTTGGTATTTCCCTCTAAAATATAAATCTTGTACCAAAATCCTATGTTGAGAGGTCAAGCTCTCTCTAGGGATCACCTTGCAATCATTGCATTTTAGGCAGTCCACTTTTCTCACTAAGAAGTAATCTATTTGGTTCTTAACTGACCCGCTCTATAAAAGTTATCAAATACTCCTCCCTCTTCTTATACATAGTATTGGCCACCATCAGGTCAGAAGCCAACGCAAAATCTAAGATACTCTCTCCAATATCATTTCTGTCACCAAAACTGTATCCACCATGCACCCTTTCATAGCCTAGTTTATCTATGCCTACATGGCCATTAAAATCTCCAACTATAATCAGGTTCTCTCTTACGGGCATCTCCTGTAAGATCTCATCCATTTGCTCCCAAAAATCCCTCTTAGTCTGATCATCTAATCCTACTTGAGGGGCGTATGCATTAATAACGTTCACTATATTCCCTCCAATAACTAGTTTAACTAACATAATCCTATTTGATGGGACTTAAGGCTTGGTTTGGTTTGGGTTTTTGAATAGGCAATCATTGTAAAATTATAAAACATAACATTTCAAACTATATGTTTACATATAGTAATTGAAACATGTTAGATAAAATATAGAATATTATATATGTGTGCTAAGTAGCACAAACAAGCACATTTGACACGACACGACACTAGTTGGCTTGACGATTTTCAAAAAATGTAGGACAAGATACGCTTGGTATTATGAGAATATTAGATTTAGATTGCTTCTAGTCTTGTGTTAGGCTTGATCAACAACAAAAGTAACTTACACCTATGAATTATTTATTATTATTAGTGTAATAAATAGGGTTCAATATTACATGGGTCCGATCATTTTTGACCCAATGGTTCCACAAATTTTTATATTTCTTAAAGTTTTTCTTGAACACTGAGAATATCCACCATTTAAAGTGTTGCAGGTTTTAAAACAAAGGATTCCAATGAATTCTTTGTTCTTATAATACTCTATGTAGGATTCCTAGGTTAATTTTTTAATGTCAATAGATTATATTATGATTTTTTAGTAATTTTATTATTGGTAGGATTTAGACTCACATGTTTTTCTATGAACCCATTGTCTTCCCAAATTAGACGGTGCAATCATATCCTTATATAATAATTATTTTATAGCATATGGCAAGATTAATTTATTCATTCTTTTTCATATATTCGTGTTTGACATTATTTTTTTATAGTATGTATTGAATCATAAAGATTCTCGATTCGATTCACTTCACGATTTGAAAATTTAGAATTTCGATTCACGATATGGTTTTGAATTTAACAACTATGCTCCTCACTAGGAAGAGTAATATTATCACAAGCATTTGATGCAGTAGGACAACAATTTAAAGCTGGAGTTTGTAGGGCTATGTTAAGGGTTAAAATTGAATTTCAGTGGAAAATTTAGGATTTTTTAATATTGTGGGTAAGGATGTTAGAGGTGGTCAGTTGGTGAATTCTGGGAAGATGGTGGGCACTTTAATGACTTAATATCACCGGAGGTGAGGAGGAGAAAGGCCAATGCAGGCTTAGAGATGAAGAGGTTGGTAGTGAGAGACCTTGAACACTTGTGTGTGGTGATTCTAGGATTAAGTAATGTGTTGATAATTGTGTTCATGTTAGGGTTGGTGTCTTGAACACTTGTGTGTGGTGATTCTAGGATTAAGTTATGTGTTTATCAGTGTGTTAGTGTTGGTGTCTTGTGCTATTGCATCCATGATATGTTTGTATGGTCTCTAGGAGTATTGGAGCCCAAGCAAACTGTTAGATAGGTGGCAGGCTCTTCCCGATGCAACAGGAAGACCCCTATGGCTTTCTGATAAGTGTGATGACAACGTATCATGTATGCAGAGGCTAGGGCTATACACGGGTCGAGTTGGACTGGGTTTCGTACTAGCCCATCACTCGAACTAATTTTGTTGGGTAGAAAATTTCATCAACCGATTTCGACTGTACTAGTAGTCGAAACCATACTATTTGAAACCGACATGGCCGGTCGGATTTTGGTTAGAACCATTAGGCCAAAGATGATGAACTTTTCTCTCTCTCTTCGAACCCAAAGTCGGATGGATCTGGGAGAAGAGTTTGAGAAAAAGAAAAATAAAACAAAGAAAACTACAAAGATGTTCATATTTGAGAGAAAAATAGACAAAAACACAGATAGATCCATACATATTCCTATAAATCTTCACATAGATTTAAGAGACGAGTTGAGATTATTAAAAGAGAGAGAGAGAGAGAGAGAGAGAGAGAGAGAACAATATACAGATTTGAGTGAAAAAAATAAACCAAAAACGTATCTAAACATAGATCTAAGCATTATCGTCACCTTCATCACAAATCTGAGCAAATCTAAGCAATATTATCATCATCACCGTCAATGTTGAATAGCACCATTGTCACTGTCGACTACAAATTTCACACAATTGCCACCAAGAGTGGGAGATTAAAAGGGCAAAAGGGTTTATGGGAAGGAGACCAGAGAGTGAGAGCATGAGAGAGAACTATGAGAGGTAGATGAGAAGGTGAAAGGTGAGACAATGAGGAGATGAGAGAGAATGAAAGGGAGAGAGACAAGCGTGAGATTTAAAGTGTGAGTAGAAAGAGGTGAGGTGATAAGGATGTCTTGGAAAAGATGAATATAATTATATAATCGGTGGAACTGTGATGTGGCATACTTAGCATCTGATATATACATCGGTTTGGTCGGTTTCCACGAATTTCCTTTGGCACACCCATCACCGAAAAATGAACTGATTTGCAGAATACGGCCCGCTTCCGACTATTGAAATTTTGAAATTGTTCGCAGCAAGCTTGGTTTGGTCGGTGTGAGTTTGGTTTTTCAGATGAACCCATTATTTGTACAGCCCTAGTAGAGGCATGCATGAGTCCAAGGTCTCTTTCACCTCTCTCTAGGCCTGGTCAAGGAGGGGTTGTCTTGGCTGGAAGACAACCAGGCAATCCTTGACCCTAGTCTCCAGTCCCTGAGCCTCCAATGATCCCAAGTGGGGGTTCCTGGATCCTGCTCCCTACCTAGGCAACCAAGTGTTTGAGTGAGCCATGGGCTCATATGAATGCTGACACTACAAGAAATAAGCTTTTTAGGGACAAATTTAGTCCGTCCCTAAAAGTACAATATTTGTTGGAAAAAAATTTGCCAACAAATTTCCTCCATCGCGAAGTTTGTCCCAAATGGCCCGTCCCGAAAAGTCAAAAAATGACTTTTAAAGACAAAATTTTGCATTTGTCACTATAAATAGACTTTCAGAGACAAAAATATGTGGTTGCAAAAAGTTTTGATTTTGAGACAACCAAAATTTGTCTTTAAAAGTCTAATTATAGTCCAAGCCACAAGTGGTGGTTATGGAGACAAAAAAATTAATTTTTGAGACAACACAAATGGGTGTCTAAAAGTTTTAATTTTTGGAACAAATGATAGTGGTCTCTAAAAGTTTTAGTTTTTTAGGACAAATGGAAGTGGTGGTTAAAAGTTTTAGTTTTGGGGACAAATAAAAGTGGTGGCTAAAATTTGTTAAATTCTTTTTACGAAAATTAAAATTAGTCTCTAAAAGTTTGATAAAAAAAAAATTTTTTTGATTTTGTAACAATTATTCTAAAAATACTAGTTTGAACATCAACTTATATTCCTTTCTTGATTTCTCAACAACCAAACAGAAATATATATCACCAGACCATCCGCTCATCTTCAAATTAAAATTCAACTACACCAAAAAAAAAATGCTCATCACATTCAATAACAAACAAATACCATGCTCTGATTCAATAGTACGTAATATCTTGATTGTATATCTGACAGAGATTTCAAAAGTATCATTTCTAATTTATAAGGCTAGTGTCATAAGCATTGTTTGTAGCATTCAACTATTCAATGAACAGATTGTAATTACAGTTATATCTACCTACATAACAAAACAACTCAACTCATCGCATCTTCTTCTCAATGGTTTTGTTGAAATGGCATTCAAAATCTAGCAGAGAGCTCCCAAGCTTTAAATCAACACAAGCTTGCAGGACCTGCATAGAATAGGCCAAACTCTCAAATAGATTATCAATTAAAAATTATCCAATGATAGATTAATTTGATAAATTGCAATTTAATGTGTCGATTGTAGTATCTAAAGTTCAATTACAAGCATTACTCCTAATGAAAACAATTCCCTGTAGAACAGTAAGTAAAAGGAATAACTCCTATAAAAAGTGTAATTATGCAAATATATATATAGACGAAAAGGAGAATGTTTTTCTAAATCACCTGCCATACTCCCAAGTGAGATACATGTGGGCCTCACACAAATGGACCCCACTGTTTGTCTCTCATGTGATCTGTTCTTCAAAACAATTCTGTCTACTTATATTTTCTAAAGAGTAATGCAAGAGACCTCTAAAAAATAGTCCCTAAATTTACCCCTAAGGTGGTATAAATCAGTAGCCACCTTACACAGGTCCACAGCTGGTATATATGCAGCAAGTTGTGATGAGTTCAAAACTAGTCCTCAGAAATTGTCTTCACCCACTCATTATTATGTAATCCACTTCCCTCAGAGAGAGAGAGTTCAAAACTAGTCCTCCCCCTTGCTCATAAATTAATGTAATCTTATCTTACAAAATCACTATAGAAAGTTAATACTCACAATTTCTAGAAAAGGGAATGTATTGAAATACCAGTAGGGGGTTTAGGATGTCCTCGGAAAAGATTGAAGACATTCAGTTCTCTCTATATGAATACCATGGTGGGCAGTGGAAGAGGGGTCTGGTCATCAAAGGTGTTGCCATTCAGCCTAAAAAGTGAAGCTCTTGCATACAACAATCAAGAGTTTGGCCTTGTTTGGTGCAATTTATTAGAGCCGCTTATATCTTACAAGATAAAAATAAGTTCAGATAAAAGAGATCTAATCATTTAGGTGTATCACACCAGATGTGTACTAAGCCATAACGAAACAAATATACAAAATACAAAATATATGTAGTTTGGCAATATGTTTTATTTCTACAGAAGCAGAAACATCAAATCCACTACAGGCAATACAATTACAAAGCTTTGAAATTCTATTACAAAATAATTTGTTGCCATGGCAAAATGCCATCGCAAACAGTGGCATTAGAGACAAAAAGTATGGGAAAGTATGTCGTTGGTTGCAAATAATGCTTTTTTGCAAAGATAATCGCATCGTTGCAAAAGGTCCATTTTCTAGTAGTGACTTCACTCAAATCACTTTACAATTCTGTTCTAATAAAAAAAATACTGCAAAACTTCAGGGCGAGGGTGCTATAACATGACCCGCATGGACCAACCTTGGCCTAACAGTCTTTACTGGCTGAAATGGTCTAGAAAAAGTGAGATTTCACAACTTGGAAATAATTTTTCATCTTCCCACTTCTATTATAAATTTTAAAAATTTCACACTAAAATGTAATATTTTTCCCCGAATTCCACTGAATTGTAATTTCACCAACTTAAAAAGGGTACAACATGCACATCATCTAGAAGTAGAAGCAATCTACCCCCATTAACAGTAACTTTCATCCTGTCCTTTCAAGTTGAAAATTGAATCTTATCTTATCTTATCTTATTTGTTCCAGCATCCCTCCACATTTGTGAAAAAACACAAAACACCTAAAGAAATCAAAACCCACCTGAGTCAGCTCAATCAAACCCTAACCTTGTACGCACCTAGAGCTGAATCCCCAAAAAAAAGGATCAAAAACAATTCACACAAACAATCAAAAGGGACCCAGATCAGGTGCTACTGCCTTGAAGAAAACAATTCAAAAGATACTAAAAGCACAATGATGTATAGCCTGTACTAGCATATACATGCAATCCAATCATATTAATATCCTAAGATTCATCAGATTTATTGAATGAAACAAATATCAATTACTCAAACATTCTGAAAAGATGACTTACTAAGAAGAAAAATCAGTAGAGGGTCCTCTTCCCCTGATCTGCTGCATCAAGAAGTCGACTTTGGCATTGTATTCCGTGCGATCAGACTCCAAGATTTGAATTCTTCCCACCAACTCCTCATTGATTCTTCGTTGCTCTTCAGCCTCCCTTGTAGCAGCGTCATTATCCCTCTCGAGTTGGGCACGCGTAAGTTTTCCAGATAATGTTTTACTTGGTTTTTAACCACGCCCTAAGCCTCGTATGTAGCCACCTTTTTGTCCAAATACCTCAATAGAAAGTTGCTCATCGGATATCGGGAAAGATCCATCTTCAATAGCTTTCTCCTGCCGCTTTTCAATCTTGTACTACAATATTCATTAGTTGAGATAAAATTAAGTATCCATCCACATTTTATTAAGGATATAAGGAATGAAAGTACATAAAGATTGATGTCTTACATGTCTAATCTCAGCATCAGCATGCACCCATGCCTCTTTTTTCTCACTAAAATGTGTCTTTTTGTACAACTCAACAAGTCCAAGTTCCTCTCCAATGGCACGTTCTCGCTGTGCCATTTATAGCGCACATTAAACCTCTAAAGTTCCTCTCCAGTGGCACGTTCTCGCTGTGCCATTTATAGCGCACATTAAACCTCAATATAGATTACGTTGTTCAATTACAATTACAAAACATAAATTATAGATTCTATAATTAATACCTCATCATATTGCACTTTTCTGAAGGCCTTCGAGCCAGCAGTGTGGAGGACTTTCATCTTCTCCCGATTCAACTTATTCTTGCCACATCTCACCTATTATTAAATGCATAAGTCAGAGTACAAAGTGTTTCTTTTATTATTAAACATTTCTCATCTACAGGAAATATAGAATTGGAGATAACAGGTTGATTTGGGTTAAGTACATCCCAAATCAGAACACTTGTTTGTTGGTAGGCTTTCATCACTTTCACTTGCAAACTAACAGAGTGAAGTACTAATGTAGAATTGTTTTCTAGTGACAATTTGAGTCCGTGATTGTGAAAATAATGCTTCCAAGCCTACGAGCATGTGACTCTTACAGTACACTCAACTCAATTCAAAAACCTCCATATGAGGACAACCAGATAGTAAGATTTTTCATGCATGTTGGGTTCTGATCTTTGAAAACAACAACCAAATCTAATTCTCTCTCTCACAAGTTAAAAATCAACAGTCAAACTTTTGCATGCCAATCATAATAAAGCACATAGTCAAAAAATAAAATATGCATATTTTTCTTAATGCGTAAAGTAGTCTTTCCCATAATGCAAAAGCCTCTTAACAGTTGATCCAACAAAAATCTACAACTTCTCTTAGTTGTGTTAACTCCAGAATTACAAAGATGCATTTCCTTTTCTTTCATAAATTCCTTGTTTAAAGATTCAACAAATTCACAAGCATTCTACAAGTTGATGTGTATTTTACATCAAACTCAGCATTTAACTTCTAATAGGAACACAATTACTGTTCATACCATAGCATATTATGACACGGAGCTTAGGGCACTTCATATTTAAACCACTATGTTTGACAGAAAATGAGACAAGATTGACAACGTTACCTTATAGTCCTTGTCAGACCACTTTTCGCACAAAAACTTCCACGTCTCTTTTTCCATGTTTTCGGGTGGATCCGCAAGGGCAGATTCCATTGTGGGGAAACTTCTAAAGCATTGTCGTAGGTCATGGCGATAGTTCTTATACCGGCCGTGCATCAAATTGAGGATAGATTCGATAGCATAGGGTTCATTGGTAAACTTAAAACCTTCCTGTCATACCAAACAAGAAAAAATTAAACCACATTAAAACCTTCCCTCAAAGTTATTTATGGTGCTTGTTAATTATTGTGCTAGAAACAAATAAATGGTACAAATAGTGCTTATCAAAATGCTTGATGAAATAATGTGGGAAGAGGAAATTTACTTGGGAAATAACTATCCATAAAATAATTTGGAAAGAGGAAATCTAAATCTCAGCAATTGTACCACTTACCTGAAGGTATGCAACCAATGTTTCTTTATCCTCTTCACTAATATCACTCCACGATGGCACATTTTGTGGGGAAAATTGCCTAGTGACAATCCCTAATTCACTAGTAAATTTTTCAGATGCTTCACCATATCGTCGTCCACTAACCTTACAAATCTGAATAGGCAGTCGCACCCGTTGATTTTTTAGCCTGGCCAATTTGAGGCTTCGTGACTTCGCACGTCCTCTCTTACCCTTGGATGTGCCTACTAGAAACAATGAAAAAGTATCATGTTAATATATAGATTGAAAAGACGAGACCACCAACCAAAACAAAACATAAACTTAAAATATTTACAAACCATCAGTGCTAGAATATGTGCTAGAAGTATCCGAGTGTAAAACTTGTGACGTAACTTCATGTACCGATTCTGATGTAAATAGGTGCAGCGTAGATGATCGAACTGATTTAATGGATGCATGAGGTCCAGGTGTTGATTGAGTGGATGAGCGAACTGATTTAGTGGATGCATGGGGTGTAGGCGCATGGAGTCTAGGTACATACCCTGCTCGTCCTCTGCCTCTTGTGGACATACCTGTTGACTATAAGCCAAGTCAGTCGTTGCCAGTGTTGCAAGATAGTCTTGCCATTAAGAAAGAAAAATAATTACATTTGATAACATCCCAACAGATCTGGTCCAAGTTTCACTGCCAATCAGAAGTGTCATTAGGTGGACAAATCATATAGTGGATTATGCACAACGCAAGTTACCAGATGCACATTTCTTTACAATTTCCCTTTTATTGCAGAATTGAAACTGCTACTGACCAACTCACTTACAGCCCTCAAGACTAGCTCTCAAAATAATGGAAATACATAAATTATAGTACACCTACCAAGAACAAAGTTTTCACAGATTTGCCAAACTGCCTCTGGTTTAAGTAATTAAATTGCCCAAATTAGTCAACATTTGGAAACATTAAATGAAACAACAGGGCTTTGCAGAGTAATCTTTAATTATACATTAGCATTCATGCAAATATGTTACTCCTGTGGATTCATCATCACTCCTTAGTCCCAGACTTCCAACTAAGCATAATTGCAAGGAGACCTTTTCACAACTAATATTGAAAGATGCAAAATATCCTTAGTAAAATGGCACATTCAGTAAATAACATCAAGTAGATTTGTATAGATTTGTATTTTTTTAAAAAATAAATAAGATTCATATTGGAAATTCAAGAACTCTTCAACACATAGAAAAAGAACAACATTATTTCACTCAACCTATATAACTGAAAGTATAAAAAAAGGGACACTTCCAACGAAATCAAACAATATATACAGAATTTCAAAAGCCTTAGAAAATTAAATAGCAGCAAATTTCATTGACTATCATCACTATCATAATTAATCATATCATCATTGACTTCATCATCTTCAAGTTTCTCCTCGTGGAATTCGCCATCAATATCAACACATATCATTTCCATGTCTTCTTTGCATAATTCTATGGGTTGATCATCCATTTGCACTGCATCTCCAAGTCCAAATGATTCAAATTCTTGGTATGGTTCATCATTGTCTTTTTCTTCCTCTTCGTCTTTCTCTTCCTCTTCACCCCCTTTCACTAGAATGTCATATATTGCCCGAGGTATTATTCTTTATCCAACTCTATAATTGTTGCCAAATTTCATGTCCTTCATATAAAACACTTGTACAGCTTGGCATGCTAGCACAAACGGTTCATCCTTGTACCAAGTTCTTGTATCATTCACACTAACATATTTATAATCATCGAATTTCATTCCATTTTTTTCATTGCCAACATCCCACTAATCACACTTAAAGAGGAACACCTGATTTCTCCCTAGATATTTCAACTCGACTATATCTCTAACAACTCCATAAAAATCAATAGCTTCTCCTTTATGGTCACCCTTAACAACCACACCACTATTTTGAGTTTTTCGGTTCATGTCACGATCTTGAGTGTGAAATCTGGTCCAATTGATAATGCAACCACTGTATCGTGTCACTCGACTATCAAGACCTCGGGCTAGGTTCATAAGTTGATTGGAAGCGTCCATGGTCCCTTCAAGTTATTGCTTTGTGACCTAATTCCATTTATGATGTGAAATGTATTAGCATATACTTAGCTACATTATTTAAATGCACAAATAAGGTTAAAAATTTATAGCTCTTACATATTTTAGAAACCATGTATGAAACTCTGATTCTAGCCTCTCTTGAACATTTCTCAAACCTTATCTCTCAAGTTCATCCATGTATTGCCTATAAATTATTACACAACATTATTTGACACATATAATTGTGAAAGTAGTACAATTCAACATGAAAATTTTTCTAGTGAATATAATCATATGGTGGTTTACTTACCTCACATACAGTTGAACTTCATCACAATTATTCAACACATACCATTGAGCTTTCTTCAAATCTTTTAAATTCAACACATCATTAATTGCAACTCCTATTCCACGTACTTTTTGCTTAAATACAAAAATATTTCCATCTTGTGTAGCTTTAATAGGCCCATCATAATTCCGCTCTGGTCTATTAAATTTTGTCTCACCTTCGTTGAAGTACATAGAGCAAAAGGTAAGAGCCTCATTATCAATGTAACCTTCAGCAATAGAGCCTTCTGGACGGGCTTTGTTACGCATATAGCCCTTAAGAACATGCATGTACCTCTCAAATGCATACATCCACCGGTATTGCACCGGTCCTACAAGGATTGCTTCACGTGATAAGTGTACACATAAATGGATCATAATATCGAAAAAAAGATGGTGGAAATATCTTCTCAAGCTTGCACAAAATTAAAACAATATCTTTCTCAAGTTGTTCTAAGACATCAACTCTCAATGTTTTTGCCGATAACTCCTTAAAGAACAAGCAAAGCTCAATTAAAGCCTTGCTCACATCCTTTTTCAAACATCCACGTAGGGCAACAAGAAGCAATCTTTGCAAGATAACATGGCAATCATGGCTTTTCAACCCTTTAATTCGACAATCACTAGTGCTCACACAATGTGATATGTTTGATGCATAGCCATTTGGCAACTTAATTGTACTCAAGAATTCACAAAAACTCCTTTTTTCAGTTGGAGAGAGCATGAAGCAAGGAGTGGGTAGGCAGGTTTTTCCATCTACTTGCCTTGGGTGTAATTCAGGCCTTATACCCATAGCCACTAGATCAAGACGAGCCTTGTATGAGTCCTTGGTTTTTCCATCAACATTCATCAATGTTCCCATCACACTATCACATACATTCTTTTCAATGTGCATAACATCAAGGTTGTGGCAAACTTTGAGGGCTTTCCAATAAGGTAACTCAAAGAAGATGCTTCTCCTTGTCCAATTTAAATATTAAGGAGAACGTTTTCGCTTCTTCCCACGTTCATCTATCCTCCCAAATATTGTCGAGTCAAGATGCTCCAATTGTCCCAAAACCTCCTCCCCAGACAACAACTTGGGTTTCGATCTATGCTCTGGCTCACCATTGAATGCCTTGCTTTTTCGTAAAACGTGATTATGCGGCAAAAAATGACGATGTCCCGTGTAACAAGTTTTCTTCCAATGATGCAAGTATTGGTGAGATGCATCCTCATTACATGAAGGACAAGCCAATTTCCCTTTGGTGCTCCAACCGGATAAGTTACCATATGCAGGGAAATCGTTGATGGTCCATAACAATGCGGCACGTAATTGAAAACTTTGGCCATTTGATGCATCGTATGTTTCTACCCCTACCTCCCATAACTCCTTTAACTCATCTATCAATGGCCGTAAAAACACATCAATGTCAAACCCGGGAGCCCTACGCCCAGGAATAAGCAAAGGCATCATAAAAAATGGATCCTTCATACATTTCCATGGTGGTAAATTGTATGGGACAAGAAAAATCGTCCATATGCTATATGAGTTACTCATGTTTCCAAACGGGTTAAAACCATCGCTAGCTAGTCCGGGCCTAACGTTACGCGGATCTTTGGCGAAAGACTCATGCTTTTTGTCAAAGTCTTTCCATGCTTCAAAATCAGCCAGATGACGCAATACATTTTCCTCCTCTACACGTTTATCCCTGTGCCACTTCATATCAGTAGCCGTCTTCCTTGATATGAATAGCCTTTGTAGCCTTGGTTTTAAAGGAAAGTATCGCAGAACCTCGTGAGGGATCTTTTTACCTTTACCTTTACCTTTACGAACTTTGTATCTTGGCGCTTTACAAGTAGGACACTCATCTTCATTTTCATACTCCTTCCAAAAAAGTGCACAATCGTTCTTGCATACATGTATTTTTTGATAGTCGAGGCCCAAATCTTGAATTATTTGTTTAGCCTCATTGTAAGAGCATGGAAGCGTTTCACCAATGGGAAGTGCCTCCTTCAACAATTCCAGCAACATCGTGAGTGATTTGTTACTCCATCTATTAAATATCTTTAGATGTAGCAACTTAACCATGAATGATAGTTTGGAGAATCGTTGGCAATCCGGATACAAATCTTGCTCCGCATCCCTCATTAATCTTGCAAATTTATTTGTTTCTCCACCACAACTACTTGGTAAGTCAGGATTACGACTACTAGATGCTTCTCCCACATAACCAAATGTGGTTGTTCCACTTCGTATGTCATGAATAACTTCTCGCACCTCAGTATTGGGACTATTTGATTTCTCTGTCACATTGTCGAGATATTCGTCATTTTCATTTTGTGAGTCATCATTATCATTCAACTCAAAACCTTCCCCATGATACACCCACCTAGTGTAACTCGTGACCACCCCATATGCATACGAATGAATTTCAACTTACTCTATGGTTTTTTGAATATGATTGTTGCATCTATAACATGGACACCAAATCTTATCTGCCCCTGGTTTCATATGATCACGAGCAAACAAGATAAATTCCCTCACCCCATCAATGTACTGAGGTGACCTTCTATTACGACGTTGCATCCAACTCCTATCATGGTGCAAAAGAACTAAAGAAGAAAGAGGAAAAAAAAAAAGAAAAGAAGGTAAAAGCTTAAAAAATAGGAAACATAATGCTACAATTTCCGACTCTAATAAAACAAGCGAATCAAAATAAATTGAACAATGCAATCAATCGAATTGGCATCTACATTTCCAAATAACACAAATATAATCAAATCAAACAAATCAGGATTAGATCAAACCATATCATCAAAACAAAAGAAACATCAGATTAAGCATTAATATAGGGATTCTACGAATTCTTCATCACCACACAATCACCCCCTCAAAAAATTCTAAATGGATAAATCTTGATTTTAGATATTTAGGTAGATAGATCATTGGTAGTCCCAAACCCTTGTTTTTGAAAAACTCTAACCAAGCAAAGTGATTACTATCATTTTATGAGACCTAAATCCAAGAAGATACATGTATAAATCAACAATATGTGAAGAGCATATAAATAGTAATACAAAGAAGAATAAATTACAAGCTCAATTCCCTTGTTCCTTTTAACCAAAAGTTGTGACTGTCATAAAATTTCATAACTCAATAAAAAGAGCTAAATTAAAAGCCTTTGTGTGCATAAGGGGAATTAACACAGGTAGTTGAAATAAGCAATATTACAAGCTCAGTTCCCTTGGTTCCTTTTAACCAAAAGCTGGCAGGTGGCATTGTAACAAGAAGGCAACCATAAAACCAATTTCAAAGTGGGGTAACAAAAAACCATAATCATTTTTAAACTCTCCCTACTTGAAAGAGGAGCAAGCATGCATGAAAAGTGCAAAACCATGCTAACAAGCTTCAATACTCAAATAAAAATACAGAACTAACTAGCAGTACAGGAAAACACAATCACCAGAAAAATGCAATCACACAATAAATTGCAAATCTCAAAGTCCTTCATCATGATTTCAGTAACCTCACAAGCAGTCTACTCCAATTGTAAAGAATGAACCGTAAATCCTAAGTTTAACCTTGACATTGCATTTGACATAAATTATAACCCATAATTTGCAGGAAATAAGTTTAACCTTTAAGTGAAATTGTTACATAATTCTACAGGTTAACAAATTATAGGTACTACATTCAACCACTCATAATTCCATTTGCCCTCTGAATGTGAAATTGTTCCCCTCACTCCATCATGGCTTCACATTAACAGAGCATCGGTTGGATGATCTATGATGGACTAAGGCCTAGATTGGATATGATCCTCATCATTACATGAATGAATGTAGCAAATGTAGATTGATAGGAAATTGAACAACAATTTAAATATAGGCAATTCATAAATATGATAGTCGATTATCAAATAAGTTGATAATATGTGGTACCTGATTGGAATCGCAACCGGAGATTCTCCGAGAAATTGGAGAATCAAGGAGAGACAAGGTGGCAACGGAGCAATCCAGATATCGAATCGGTAGAGAAGAGATATATGAAAAGAAATTAGGGATTTGAGAGAGAAGGAGAGAGAAAGGAAGAGAGTGAGTGATGAAACCTTTTTTTTGTGTTTGTTTTTTATAGTCCCCGATTATTGAGTTCATAAATTAATATATGAAATATAATAATATATGATTTGGGTTTATTAGAGGCCAATTCAAATGGTAGGGATATGATTTGGGTTTATTAGGGACCAATTAAAATTGTAGGAAAAAGTGATGGGTTTATTAGGGACAAACTAAAATTGTAAGGAAAAGTGATTGATCCTTTTACAACCAAATAAATTTGTCTAGAAAATGTAATAACATGATTAAATATAATTTTCAAAAAATTCTTTCATTTTGTCCTTAAAAGTATAATTTTTACAAACAAATTATTTTTGTCCTTAAAATTTGTCTTTAAAACCTTAATTTCTTGTAGTGTGAGTAAGTCAGAGGCTTAGTTTCCATAGTCCAATGACATAAGCTGGGCTGGGACCTTGCCTACATTGGTAATGCACTTGATGAACATAAGCAGGGCCAACGGCTTGACTATGATGCTATCAAATGGGGTATGAAGATTGATGGAGTTGGAGTGAGCCATGGTACTGCCTATTAAGTCAGGCTCAGTTGTTGGGCTCTTCATATTGTAAGTCATTATTATGCTGTGTATACCGCCGCTTAGGCTAGGCGTACAACCCCAATCAATCCTATGAGGATGTTGTGGTGCCTTGTTAGTTTGCCACGTAAGTATGGTTCCGATAACGCGGGCCCAAATGGCTCAATAGATATCGAGTGTGATATTACCTACAAATATCTATGGAAGGAAGGACTCAATTAAATAAGGAAAAGGAATGCATTTTGGGACTGTTTTGGGGGCGGTGAACAGTTACCATGAACACTGTTATGGTGTTGTTAATGCGCAGAAACTATTAGAAAGGAAGAAGAAAAAGATAGATTTAGGAATCACTCCTAGAGACCTTAGGCATCATGCTTAGGGTTTGATTGCATTCACACAATCCTTAAAATAAAGTTTCAAAGCTCTAAAAATACATGATTTTCTAGAGTTTAGAGATTTTCTTCAGTAATGATGACTAGGATTTCAAAAGAGGATCTAAGAACAAAGAAAACCATAAACAAATAACCAATTTAATAGCTTTACTCAAAAAACAACCCATGGGTAACACATATAGCCTATGTCCAGAAAATTCTGAAATTAGGAAAATACCTCTGAACTTAAAAAATTGCAAGCAAACTACATAACATAAAAAGAGAAAGGCTAAAAGATAGCCATCTAAGGTCTTAAGTGGGTTGCTCATTATCTAATACATGCAAGATCAAAGCTCAAGCCTTAAAAGCATTTCTTTTGTGCCTCTTGTACACATGAAGAGGTTGTTTCCACTTGCCTCCATCACATTACTAAAGTACACATTACCAAATTTATATTAAACTATGCCTCGCATATTATGTCATGGTATATGTCTGCTGTATGACTTTCTTCTTTGCTAATTGCCTTGGGTTCCTTACTTTCTAGTTGATTTCTCAAGTTGCAACTTATTCACTATGAAGCAGAGATGCTTCTAAAATGGAGTCATATCAGTATTGTATTCGTATTGGATACTATAGATTCGTATCCGATATTTGATATTAATTTTCTTTAATTTTGAGAAGTATCGATGCTTTTGGAATACTCTAAATCATGTATCCAAACTATTTTGAAAGAGAGATAACGTACAATACTTTTCAAAATTTATTGAATTGCCTTACGCTTATGTGTCATATACGCATCCTATATCCATATCTATAACTTCTCATAAAGTTAGAATAAATAACAAAATATAATGATATACTATTTTGATTTCAATAGTTAAAAGTAAGTTAAGTTGCATACAACATTTTTGCATATAACTCATTTAAGTATGAAAGGGAAAAGTACATGGGCAATAAAAACATTTTAGACTTGATATCAAAATGGAATTTTCATAGGATTTACTGGAAAAAAAAGTAATTGGTGCCCATTGGCTCTTCAACTAATATTCAATTCTAAATTTCTAAATTGAGCTTAAATATAATATAACACTAAAAATTATAAAAATATTATTTTTCAGGAACTTATCCTGGTTGTACCTATGTCCTATTTTTTAGGTTTTTTCGTATTAGCGCATATGTATCGTATTGTACTCATATCTTGTATACATGCTTGATAGACAATTCATTATGTTTTACCTCACCACTTCAAATTGTGGTGTTAAGAGCATGATGGAAAGAAAAAATGGGAGAAATATGAAATTTCACATGAAGTACTACATTTTGGGTATCATGGAAACAAGTTTTGGACTAATTTTGAGCATTTGTTTATTTTAAATTAGCATGGCTTGGATAGATTTTGTCATTAGTATTCAATAGCCCAAACCCACCATAACTACTGGAGGCAGCCTTGGGCTAGGTTTCCTAGAACTGTCCTATGGAAAGAAGTTTTGGACTAATTTTGAGCATTTGTTTATGTTTATTTTAAATTAGCATGGCATTGGATAGATTTTGTCATTAGTATTCAATTGCCCAAACCCACCAAAACTACTGGAGGCAGCCTTGTGTCACGGCCTTGGATTTTCCAAGCCAATTGTGCGGCTTTAGATGCTTATCAACCCACTTGGTTGCACCTAAGTCAGCCTTCCCCACTCACCCACACTAACTAAAACACAAAGTTTAGGTGGAAGAATGTATTCACTATACAAGTGTAGTTGTGTACAAAGCTTTACAAGGCTCTCACCCTCACAAGTGCTTGACTCTTAAAGCTCCCTTGGATCTCCTCTCTTCTTCTCTATTATGTCTTCTACAAATGAGACCCCTCCCCATATATAGCCATCCTCCTCTTCAATGGATGGCTAAGATCATTTTGATCCAAGGGCTACAAGCTTTCCTCTAAAACCCTCCATAGAAATATCTAGGACAACTACCCTTCTACTACCTTCTAGAACTCTCTATACTAGTGTAGTACATGGTAGGCTTCTCCATGAGATATTCTAGGATGTTCCGGATCCATCCAGACTCTTCTGAACCCTCCAAGGTTCTTCCACCATGTTCCAGAATCTTTTAGGCCACTACGAACCCTTCCACCAGGTTCTAGAGCCTTCCAGCATATTCTAACCTGTTTTCACACCTTCCGGAACCTTCCAGCGCCTTCGACACACCTCAAACGCTGCTCTTTGTGTCACAGAAATTCTCAGGGTGTGACACTTGGGCTAGATTTCCCAGAGCTGTCCTACATCAGTTTCTGTTTAGCAATCGTGTTTAAATTGTAATGTTCACTTTGTGTTAGCGCATGCTGCATTTGCTTTTTTCACTTTATTTTTATTTACTGAACTATTAAAAGCTGTTCAAAATGCCAGCAAGTCCCTCTCAATTTATTACTCTACAGCTCTCTCTCTCTCTCTCTCTCTCTCTAATAGTTGGGGTCCATATTTTGACAATTCTCTTGGTGTTGAATGACCACTATTTCAGAATGATTCTTTCTTATTTGTACCAATGCAGGAAAGAAAGGTAAAACTGGTACAGTAAAGAAGATGAAAACCAACTGCTAACTTTGTATCGGATCAGGAAAAGAAGACAGAATTCAACTAGTTTGCCCAACTGCTGACTTTTGTTTGATACTGAGATTTTTGTCAAGGATTCTCTAGTTTTCAGAACTCCATTTTAGGGTTGAATTGTAGCTTGACTATGTGTATATATTTTTTGTTGAAGTATCCTGAGGTTTGCTGTCTAAAAATACAATGTTGTGCGTAGTAGGACTTGAGATTTATCCTTTCTTGGTATTCATATGAAGTTTTGTTCTAACCCCAGCATGTGTATGCAAGTAATTCTTGAAGGGTTGGTTTGGGACGCGATTTTTTGGTTAAATTATGAGGTGAAGAAGTAGTGTTTGGGATAATTTTTTAACTTTTAAAATTTTTAAAAAAATTGCAAAAAATAAAGTTTCAAGAAATCTTTTCGTAATGATTTTTGGCTTTTTGAAATTGTTTTTTGGACCATGTTAGGGGGCTCTTTGATGAAATCTCTCTTCTTGAGTATCCTTGTGAGGATGAAATTAAAAGAAGATTGCAGAGACTTGGAATTTGTATTTATTATTTATTTGTTGTGGTGTATAATTAATTATGTAGAGATCCGCATATAATTATTATTATTATTTTTTATTCAAACTGTGTAAAGCTTGATTTTGTTATGAGGATGAATGAAAATTGTATATGTGAATGGTGTGTCATACATTAGTAGCATGTGGCTAACTTAATTATTGAGACACGATTACATAATTTTTCTAGTTGGGTTTGTAGAGGGTGAGAGGGGTATATATCAGTTGTGTAGATATACAACTACTACCTAATTAATCAATACCCCAACTTCCAAAACTCAAATCCTAAACCCCTTACATGATTTCGAAAACTCATAACAAATATAGTTTTAATGCAATAAAATCTACCACATGTTTATCTATAGACGAGGTATTGAAGAGGAGTAAAGAAATCCCTACATCTTGAAGTAAAGAGGAGACAATCCAAAAATCACTGGCGATGAAATAGCGATCCGATCAGATTATATGGAAATCCTTGTCGAGCTCTACATTTTGTTATATGGAATTAGGAGAAGAAGATGAGTAAAAGTAGATGAAAACCAAGCTTGAAAGCTTGAAACAAACAAAAATGGCGGAAAGGATGAGAAGAAAGAAGGGAACTCAAAAATGAGATATTTTTATCTTTTCATAACTTTTATACACAAATAGACCGCGGGGGCGAACATAGAGATTGTGGGCATGAACAGAAGAAAAGATGGTTGCGGGCGTGACCAACACATTTGCAAGTGCAACCAAGAGAGTCGCGAGCCGCCATCACAAGCTACGTACCCTCCTTCTAGCCAACAGACCTAAAGCTATGTTTTGGTTGTGGCTTGGTTGCGGCCCACTCACAGGCACCCTTAACAAATCGTGGGTTGGTCAAAGTCGTCTATCTCCTAGGGGTAAAGTTTCCCTCTTTCTCTACCTCTCTAAATTTGTATATAATTTTGATGCTTGAACATCCATTACTGTGATCAGGTAATTTTTCTAGCTAAGTAGTTTTAATTGGTGTTGATTGTGATTTTTATCCATGTAAAATTTGTCAATTTGAACATGTATATCTATAACCTATATGAAAAGTATAGCGGCTGCATTGTAATGCTTCTAACGCTGATGTTTCTGGTGTGTTCTCAAAGCTTCTCATCCACGAGTGCTTGTGGTGCACCGTGTGTTGGTATGCGCTATAAGTGGTACCTGCAAAATGTCAGTTGGACGAGGTGGTGCTCTTTGTTTGCTTATGCAACTATGTGTGTTGGAAAAGAGAGTCGGTCAGTTGGTGCACAAAACCATATATATATGTATATACTCTTTGTTCTGTTTCACTTCCTATCTTGGTTCAACTTCGTTGTTTCTGGGTTCACAGATTATAGCCCAAACTCCACTATCTGGTATGTAATTTAGTGGTTTTCTACTCCCTTTTTTTGCTATATAAGGATATATTGATATCTAATTTGCATGCTTCTATTCTCATGGTTGCCAATTAGTGCATACACAAATTTGGGGTCACACCACCTGTTCGACAATATACCTGAATATACAGACCAAAAAATTAGAGGACTTCCCTAATTGAAAACTTACTAACGTAATCATATATATATATATATATATATATATTTAAGCTTGCAATAAAACCCCATCTATGCTCAACAATGCAAAATAAATGCAATCAGTGAGAGCCATTGGTGTGAGCAACAAATGAGCATAACCTATTTACCCACAAAACAACCATTGAAAATGGCTGAATGCTCATAAAAGTTAGAGAACTTATATTTAGAAACAATACCAATGATGCTAAAGACTTCTATCTCCACTAACAAAATTGGTGGATTTCTAGCTTTAAAGACATTACATTAAAATTAAAAAAACAAAGCATTGAAAACTTAGTATTTTTAGATGCAAAAGTATTTCATTGTGATTCTTTATTTTCATGGAGTTAATTTTGGGTTTCCTTCAACTAGATTGGTTTATTGATGAGTTGGTTAGGTCAAACGGTTATTGGACTGGATTGTGCAATCATTACCATGAAGAAGGGGGAGATGGCATTGTTCATGTTGCCCCTTGATTTGGATTATGAACCACATGTAGAAATGGTGTCCTTCCCAATTGTGTGATTCAGTTTGAAGTAGATCTCATCTCATAGATCACAGTAGTAGATATTTGCAAGGATCGTGGAATTATTAAGAATGTAATAACGATTCTGGTTTAGACCTGACCCATTCATTGTTTTGGATTCGGGATTCCTTGTCTTGAATGGTTATTCATGTCCTTATTCATCTTATCCCTTGTTGAGTTTGATTGTTTGGGTATTGTTGTTGCGTTTGGAACAGGTTGGGAGTTAGTTTTTCAAAAGAGTTGTCATCCAGATTTTGGCCTGTTCGGTCGAGCGGTCATTCTTGCGCCCGAACGGTTTTGAGGTCACCTAGTATTTTTGCAAGTCTGCAAAACTTTTGGGAGGGTGTCATTGTATGCTCGAGCAGTCATTTTGTTCGCTTAAGCGGTGTCACTTATTGTGTCTGGTTGCTCAAGCGGTGTTTTGTTCGCTCAAGCAGTTTGTGGGTATATCAGTTCTGAAAAGTTACTTTTTAGATCACTTTTTCATTTCTCCCTCTCTCTAAACAATTCATAAGCCCTAGTTCTTCACTCCCTCTCTAGTTCTTGGTTTCTAGCCCAAAATACTCCCAATCCATTGATCTCTACACCATTGTCCATTGGAGAAAAATGTAGAGCTCACCTAGAGATTCATTTCAATCGGGGAAGAAGTTGTTTTCGGCTCCGTCAAAGCTTCATCCTTGCTCTCCTTGTCTTCTAGCCTTGAGGTAGGGGTTTATTGGTCCTTTTCAATACTTCGCCTATAGATAGATATGTGGTAGATTTTTATTGCATAAAAATCATATGTATTGGAAATTTTTGAAAATCATGAAAAGGGGATGTAGAGTTTGATACTTGGAGGTTGTAATTGTCAAATTGGTAGTTGTTTTAGCTAATTGGTTGGTAGCTTTACTTGTTTATGTTGAAAGGGGGGAAAAAACCCTAATTTAATATTTTTGGCTTAATAAATTAAGATGCGATAAGGTTGATTAATGGTTGTGTTTTGTTTGAGATGGCTGTGTGAGTTTGTTATTTGTTAAATAGGGGAGTTAACCATGATGATGAGACTAATTAGAATTGATTATGTTGAGGGGAGTTGGATTGTGACTTTGACATTATGGATGTGGTTTTTAATTTAAAGGTAGAAAATGGACTTTTGAAAGCGATTGGGGTATTCCAAATTGGAAAATAAGGAAATTGGTTTGGAAAGAAAATGGAATTATAACCCTTTGTAAATTGAGAATGAGCTTGAGATTTTATTTTGAAATCTTTGAATATTATTATTATTGTTGGACTAATGGTAACATGAGAATCGAATTATTGTAAGATGTGTATTAAATACCTATGCTTAGAGGTTCTGTCCTTGGTCATTGGTGGAGGATGACATTGTGATGTTGAATAAATTGAGTGTACGTAATACACTTGAATTATTTGTGCTTGTTGTATATTGTGATGGTTGGAAATGTACACGTGCTAAGAATGAAAGGTACCATTACCTTCCAGCTAGCGCCTAAAAAATTGGTTGCGCTTAGAATAAGAGGTATCAGTACCTTCTAGCTAGCGTTTGGACAACTTGGCAGAGATACCATTCCCTTCCAGCAGGTGTTTGGTAAATTGGTAGAGGTCCCATTCCCTTCCAGCTAGTAATTGGTAAATTGGCTTGTGTTATGGAAAGTTGTATCCTTGGTTTATCGTGCTTAAGGTGGCTAGAGCGTTGTTTAGTTTTTCATTATCATCTTGGTTCTAATGGTGTGTATCATATGTGGAAATGGGTGGGAAGGACGGATTGTCTTATATGGTTATGCGGGGAGCATTATATATGTATTATCTTTGCATTCTTTTGAGATGTTTTGAAAATGTATTCGAAATGGGTGTAAATTTGGAATTTTGGGGGGGGGGGAATGTAAATGCGCTTTATGAATTTGTTTTCAAAAACCTGTTATTGTCATGTGAATTTGATAAAAGGTAACAAGAAGAAAGAGAAGTGAATTGTTTGTTGTTGAAACAATTGAATGATTTTTGAGAAAATTTCTTGTATAAGTATATTTTCAATATAAACTGTCACATTATGTATATGATATGGTATAGAGCATTCATAATCATATCTATTTGTATGTTGCTATTGTTTAGGATCATATTGGGATCCCTACTGGACTTTATGTTCATCCCATGTTACTAATTCTTTCATGTGTTATTAAGAAGTATTCAAGATTGAGGATCATCCTTAATTGTTGGCCAGGGAGCCTTTTAACTATATGTGGAATGCCATTGTTGTAAAAAGGGTCAAATCCTTCCTTTTATTTTAAAAGATGTAAGCCTAAGGGTAATTTATTTAATTATAACTCCTGTTGCATTCATTTTGTATTTGAATGAGAGAATCTTTATTCATTTGTTCTCTTGAATGGAAAGAGTTTCTGCATGTTATCTCTGAAATTGAATTATAATAACGATTTTGGTAATAGAATCCGAGTAATAAAAAGTGGGGTGCTTCAAAAGTGATGGAGAAGGGAGAACAAATTGGCCCACCCAATGATTTAGATGAAGTTATTGGTAATATAAATTGTTTGTTTATTATTAATTATTTGATTCCATATGATTTTCATTGATGACAAGTTCTATGTTTTTAGGTTGTTTAGGCTAAGGGCTCGCCCTGAGGCAAGGTGAGCAAGGCTGTCGCCTTGGGCCCCCAAATTCTGTCTAAAAATAGTACCCTCAAACAATTTTCTATCTTAGGTTATGTTTGGTTCATTGAAATTAAAGAAAATAAAAATAAAATGAAAATCACTCCAACATAATGTCCAAAAAGACTAATAAGAAATGATCATTTTATTTAATTTCATTTCATTTCAATGAACCAAACACTACATAATAGTATTAGTAGTTTAAAAATGAAGTTTTACATTTTTTTTTAAACAATTGAATTTGTGAATTATTTAAAAGTAATTGATGGTGGTTTTCCAAATGCATAAATTATTTATAGAATATTATTTGAGTATACCAATTATAATTGTCTTTAGAAAAATAATTTTTTTTTTTTAAATTTGAAGTTTATGAAATTTTACAATTCAATTTGCCACGTCAGGAAAAAGTGAATAAACTAATAATGTTAACAATAAAAAATGTTTAAAATTTATCTCAATATTAAAATATGCATGATGATTGGGCCTCATTTTTTGAGTTCGCCTTGGGTGTCAAAAAAGTCAAGGTCGGCCCTGTTTAGGCTGTAGTTTTCAACTGTTATTATTCTTGTTAGAACGTTGATTCAAGGATTTTTTTTTTGGTTTATAATGCAGTCATGTATCAAGTGAGGCTGGATGACGGTGCTATGGTTACAACAACACCATAAGGGAGTCGAATTTCATGTGAAAGATGGTAATTGGGTATTAAAATAACGATTTGCATTTGTTTTCAATGTTTTGGATTAAAATTTATAATGTAGTAAAGTATAAGTGTAACGCCCCAACCCTTCACATGTCATCAATATTGTCCGCTTCGAGCCACGCCCACAGTGATTTGTTCTTCCCAGTGGGTCACCCATCCTAAAATTACTCCAGCCTAAGTACGCCTAACTGGGAAGTTCTGTTAGGGATTTCACCACCCGGGAAAAGGCCTCGATCCTATATAAGGGTCCAGGTTTTTACTTTTATAACCCAGGAACTCCCCTTCCATTCCCGATATGGGACATCGAGACCTCACAATCCACTCCCTTTAAGGCTGCACGTCCCCGTGCAGTAGCCTGCCAGCTCACAAGCTCGCCCATATGCACCAAGAGACGCAAGGGGACCACACTCGGTACTTCGGAGAGTTGACTCTGATACCATTTGTAATGCCCCAACCCTTTACATGTCGTCGATATTGTCCGCTTTGGGCCACGCTTGCACAAATTTGTTCTTCCCAGTGGGTCACCCATCTTAGAATTACTCCAACCTAAGCACGCTTAATTAAGGAGTTCTGCTAGGGATTTCACCACTTGGGAAAAGGCCTCGATGCTATATAAGGGTCCAGGTTTTTACTTTTATAACCCAGGAACTCCCCTTCGATTCCTGATGTGGGACACCAGGACCTCACAATAAGGGTATAGTTCCACTGACATCTTTCACGGGAAAATCGTTATGTTTGTTTTTTCTAGGCCATTTTTGTCTAGCACTGCCAAAAGCACTCAAGACCATGAGAAGGGGAGAGAAGGTCAATCTAATTATTCAACCTAAGTGTATGTCCTTCCCTCAGTATTATTTGTTTGTAGAGTTTTGGGACTTGTCAATTGGTAAGATTGATATCTATTTTAATAATTATTTGAAAAATATCTGTCCAACTTGTGCTTTTTGAAACTTAGTAGCATGCCAAGTACATACTTTAGGTGAATGGTCTTTTGCATTTTCAATTCTCTTGAGATTAGACTTTGGATTGAAGATGAGTTTATGGTCATTGATTTTGTCGACATATTAGACAACAAGTGAAGTTTCCAGGTTGTTATGAATATCTTGATATCATAATCTGGTCCATGTGTTATCATTTATTTTCTTAATTCCAGTTTCAAAAATTTTCCATATATATGCTTTAGAATTAAGAATCTTTTTTTTACCTTGCTTGCCTAATCAACTAGCACATGGAAATCAAACGATGTTTGTTGTATCAAAGTTGTCTTTTGGAAATTGTATGTAATTAAGTGTTCATTGTATCAATACACTGTATGTAATTGTCCTTTGGAATTAAGCATGTTTTGTTTATTGCTCTACCTTGTTTTAAATTATCTTTGTTTCATATCATTTCTTTAGTTTCTCCGTTGTTCATCTTCTTTGGCAATGGTGCCAGTTGTATGTTGATTATTCATCTCCTTTGGTACATTATATTTTGTTAATTTTACTTTTAACATTCCCCATTACCTGTGAACTGAAAAATAATACAGTATACATATCCCTTAATATGTGAGGCAGGCCAGCCCAATATTCTTGTTTTTGGAACCTTTGGTAAAATCTTAAAGAGCAAATTTGAAATATTTAAATATTAATTTAAATATTAACATATTTTTACATCCGAAAATTTTTCATTTAAATTCCATTTCCCTTGTATACTTATTATTGTTAAGATACATTTTTTCATTTTTATTAGGAGTTTTTGACTAAGAAGAATTTTTATTAGGAGTTTAAGAAGAGTTTTTTTTTATTTATTTTTTATTTCATTTTATTTTATTTTTTCAATTGGGGGCCTATATACATGAAGTTTCTATTTTGTTGATCCTTTCAATTAGGAAGTTTTTCTTTCAATAGCTAGCCCTTTAGATTTAAAAATTTTCAAAGTCTTTGGAGAATGAGACTCTATTCTTGTTCTTTCCTTCTTTTGTTTTTTTTTTTTCCTTTTTTCGGTTAGGCGACCAGGTGATTTTTGTTTTCAGAAAATGGATTATCAAGATTGACCTGAGTTTCTTAGCTCTACTGCAATATGAATATTTCGCTAAAGTCATGCTTCATTTGAAGGCTTCTTGTGGTATGTCTATGTAATTATGAATCAAAATAATGAAACATTTTGACTTCCAATGAATATATATATATATAACGAGACATGTCTTTCTGTATGAATTTTTTCTATATAAATTTTGTTTGTATGGCATTTCCCTTCTCATATTATAAAGCATGATGCTAGTTGAATTGTGATGTGCCCAGTTTTAATTCTTTGCAACCTAGAAGATGTAGATGTGTCTGCACAAACCAATATGTCTACTGCATCACTCATTTTGGAAATCCATATTTTCACGACCCAAACCCGTCCTTAAAGGTTTAGACTAAGTTATCATTTAGTCTAAGTTAACAACATTGCTAAAATGTTGCAAGACGACTATGTCGCATTTGGGTTCAAACTAAGTTATCATTTTGTTAATTCTAGAATGCGGTAACGTATAGGATATGGCTTTAATGATTGAGTGAGTTCATTTGATCTAAAGCATTATGCAAGATGTTTTTCTAAGTAACCTTTCTTTATTAGCTTGGGTAGTTCATTAATTTGAAGGATGATTCGAAGGTCAAACTCATTCCCAAAGAAAAATTTTTGTAGAAGGAAAATATGGTAACTTGAAATACAATGATGCAACGTAGAGGTACCTTACCCACCAACAAAGTCGTGACGCTCAAGTGCCTGCCAATGACATTGTGACCCCACTACTCCCACGTGCATAGCATGTGGGGTCCAACTAGTATTGATTAAAATAAAATTGGCAATATTACTATGAGCTTTTACTGATGAGTCTTGTGTTTGCAAAAATCCTTTGTCATTAGAATTCTTTTGTTTTTAATTCTTTGGCTTTTGATCTCACTATACAAGCCACTCCATTGCTAAGTGAATCAACAAATATTATATAGGCCCTGTTTGGTAGAGCTGTGTGAAAGTGATTATAACTTATAGCCTAACAGCTTATTGCTTATAGCTGTGAACATAAGTTGATTTTTGACTTATAAATTAAGCTTCTCCTCCTCCACTTAAAGAATAAGTTGATTTTTGACTTATAAAAAGCTATAAGTTGTATTGTTAAGCTGAACCAAACACATCAAAATAGTTTAAATTAAACTAAAAACTGAAATAAGCTGAAAATAAGCCCTACTAAACAGGGCCATTAATGGATTTTTTTATTTTTTATTTTTTTGCGTTTTGATCAATCAACAAATTGATATGAGTTACTTATTTAAAAAAATTAAATTAAATTAAAATTACGTCTCACAAAAAAGTTAAAATTTGATAGTTATACACATTTACTTTTTCTTTTTAATAAAGGGATTTGGTGATACACTCCTCACTGTCTAATTTGTATTTCAAAAGGACAAGAATTATATAGGTACTTTCAAAATCTCCTAATATTTTAAAACTTGTTTCTTTTACTATATTATCCTCATATCTATTAGCTTTCTTATTAAGCCATTCTCACAGTGTATTTCAGAGTAAAGTTTACTATGATTCAAAATAAAATTTTATATTGTTGAGCAAATCAACATGTTTTTAATCAGAATAAAATTTTACTGTTACAAAAAATAAAATACATACTAAATGAATAAACCAGAGTCAAATTTTACTTTAAGATCTATTAACAAATAAAAAAAAAGAAAAAAAAAATCAAATTGGAAACAACAAGGCAACATCCACAGCTCAGATTCATGTTCTCCATATCTATTACAATCTGTCTCATTTTCATCAACATCAACACAAGAAAAAAAAAAGAAAAAGAAGTATCTGTTGTTATATGTTTCTTCATCTACATCATCATCATCATCAACAACACAACAACAACAAATGAAATGAAAAAAAGAAAAAAAAAATCATATTATCATCCACATCCAGTGAAGGCTAACAACAACTTAGATATATGTTATTGATCTAAGAGATTATTTATTTATATAATCTCAGTTTTGCTACTTAAATGATTATTTGTTCAGACTAAGTTATTTTAAATATTTTAGTTACATAACTATCCATGGTTATTTTATGTCCCTTATACTCTTGACATAACATTTCTCACTCTGCCATGTCCTTATAGCTGTTACCAATTTTCAGGAAACAGTGCAATTCAGAAATAGCTTTTGGAAAGTCTTAGACGTGGGGTTGCGGAATAGACACACACAACACTTTTATGATATTTTTATATGTAATTATCAGCCTTTTTGGTCAATAAATTTTGTAATAAAAATAGAAGCTCTGATGATTATGTTGGTACCCTCATTTAAATATTATTTCCGCTCGTGTTTATTTATTTGTTCAAGAATTGGCCGAAGGTAACTTCAGTTACTAGCGATCACGATACTTAACCCTTAGGTACAGGTAGTGGGTCATGACACAATTAGTATAAAATTATTTCATTATAAATTAATTAGTGTCAATTAATGGCTTATTTTCATTTTTCATTATAAATTATTATTTTCCTTTTTCATTATAAATCAATTAGTATAAAATTATTTCATTATAAATTAATTAGTGTCAATTAATGGCTTATTTTCATTTTTCATTATAAATTATTATTTTCCTTTTTCATTATAAATCAATTAGTATAAAATTATTTCATTATAAATTAATTAGTGTCAATTAATGGCTTATTTTCATTTTTCATTATAAATTATTATTTTCCTTTTTCATTATAAATCAATTAGTATAAAATTATTTCATTATAAATTAATTAGTGTCAATTAATGGCTTATTTTCATTTTTCATTATAAATTATTATTTTCCTTTTTCATTATAAATCAATTAGTATAAAATTATTTCATTATAAATTAATTAGTGTCAATTAATGGCTTATTTTCATTTTTCATTATAAATTATTATTTTCCTTTTTCATTATAAATCAATTAGTATAAAATTATTTCATTATAAATTAATTAGTGTCAATTAATGGCTTATTTTCATTTTTCATTATAAATTATTATTTTCCTTTTTCATTATAAATCAATTAGTATAAAATTATTTCATTATAAATTAATTAGTGTCAATTAATGGCTTATTTTCATTTTTCATTATAAATTATTATTTTCCTTTTTCATTATAAATCAATTAGTATAAAATTATTTCATTATAAATTAATTAGTGTCAATTAATGGCTTATTTTCATTTTTCATTATAAATTATTATTTTCCTTTTTCATTATAAATCAATTAGTATAAAATTATTTCATTATAAATTAATTAGTGTCAATTAATGGCTTATTTTCATTTTTCATTATAAATTATTATTTTCCTTTTTCATTATAAATCAATTAGTATAAAATTATTTCATTATAAATTAATTAGTGTCAATTAATGGCTTATTTTCATTTGTTCATTATAAATTATTATTTTCATTTTTTCATTATAAATCAATTAGTATAAAATTATTTCATTATAAATTAATTAGTGTCAATTAATGGCTTATTTTCATTTGTTCATTATAAATTATTATTTTCATTTTTTCATTATAAATCAATTAGTATAAAATTATTTCATTATAAATTAATTAGTGAC
>NW_021025229.1:823355-866588 GCF_004153795.1 Camellia sinensis | reverse complement strand
CAAAGTTTTTGAAGACCTGAAAGACCAACCAACTAAATGAATTCAAGACGAATTGTCCAACAATGGCAACGTTGGCTTACCAGTTGCTGGGTTTAGTTATCTTTCAGGGAGGTGTTTTTGTGGTATAGTACTGGTATTAAGCTTGGTACCCTTAGTTCCCATATTTTTGGAGTTTTGTGGTTTCTTACCAATATAGAATTTCATTGGTGCGCTGCATTTGATTTTGATTTAATTATGCATTCTTTTCTTACCATTTTCATTCATATAAGTTTGATTGTTGCTCTTTTTATGTTCTTATTTTCTTTACATCAATATACTTTGTTTTCATGTACGAACCTTATTTTCTTATTCCTTTTGTTTTTGTTAATAATTATTGTTGTTTTGGGGAAATGAAGCGATTAAGGGCTATAAAGCCTCAAGAAAGTGTTAAACCTGTTCTATGTTGTTGTCCTTGAAAGCCCTTTGTTTTATTTTGAATTGTTATTAATTACTTATTTGTTATGGCTGTAGGTAGGTTTGATTAATTCATCTTGTTCGGATCTGCTGCTTTGCCATTTAGATATACTTCAAGAATTTATCTCTGCGAATAAAAGGTATGAAGATCCTTCAAATTGCTATATGGTCCTGCGTAGCATGAATTCAGTATATTTAGCTTGTTGGGCTTTATACTAGTTTGTTTGTTGGGCTTTAAGTTTGGTCTGCTTTCTGGTTGAGAATCCATTCCTCATCCTCATTTGCTAAAACACAAAAATATGTATTACAAATCTATTATCAATTTATCATAAATGTGTGGATTTGTAGGGTTTAATTTTCATGTTCTATAATGTTCTACTCATTTACAAATATTCATATCCATTCAGATTACCTCTCCATGTCTGATTTGTAAGGTTATTTGAAATAATTTTGGTGAAGGAAAAAAAATTATTGACATTGACTAACTCATTTTTAAATTTTCTTAGAAATGTGGAGTAGAGATGTTTATTCATTTAGTGTGATTGTGAATATGTCTGCGCATGCTCCAAAATTGTAATTCCTTTGCCTATTTGATGAAAAAAAAGACAGCATATTATCAATAATGATGAAATAAATTCATTTCTTACACCAAGAGTACCTGGTTTTGTGAACGGAATTTGCCCAAGCTATATGAGTGAGGGTTACTTTTGGTAAATTTTTTGTATTGTAGACTGAACAAATATACCACTAAAATCTTATGAATCCCTTAGGTAGTTTAGTTCCGTTTGTTTCCATTTTTTTTCCCTCTTCAATTATAACAATATAACATTTTCCGAATACTATATGACTACAAATATACTATATAACATTTTCCCAATTAGTGCTCTTTATGCAGTAAAGCTATCACATGTGGTAGCTCATGTTAGTCTTTTGATGAATTGTTGTTTGTCTCCTTTTATTTTTCCCTATCCAATTTGTTTGTCTTTAATTCCATCCAAAGTGTCTCGTTAGTTCTTTTTATTTAATTGTAAATATATGGCATATTTGTAATGTGAGTATCATTGCAAATAATATGCTTTCCGTTTGTAGGGTGGCCTTTTGAATTTTGTCTTATGCAATTTAACTTCACTTTAGGCAATGATGTATTTGTGTGACCAATTTTTTTCAATAAGACCATTATACCATCTTGTAAGAAGCTTGTAGAGGTTGAAATTGGTATTCAAATTAGGGTTTTATTTGAATTTTACAATTTTCCATATTGAGTGGAGAATTATAAAAACAAAGAGCAATATAATGGTATATAGTACGACAATGTCACAAATCATTCATGAACCTGGTATTTTTAATACTCTTATTACTTTAAGTGCACATTTCTTTCTTAATCTCATTCTTGAATTTTCTTTGCTTTCATGTTTTTAATATTTTCAAAAACAGACTCAATTCTTTGTTTGTAATTTGTTGCTAAGTGTGTGCATGCACCATTTTTATTTTCCTCATCTATTATTTTCTGTATACCATGGGTTTGATCTTGGCTCTTGCAGATGCTTATTTTTGTTACAATTTCTTACCTTTCTGTTTATTGAGTAGTGGTGTAAGGCCTTTTGGTGTTTCGCTACTAGTTGCTGGCTTTCATGACAAGGGTCCACAACTATATCAGGTTTGTCATTTGGGTCCTCATTTGATATTGACCTTAATTGTGTTGGAGTTTCCTAGCTAATTCATTCATTTTCATTTGTGGTTGGATTACCTTCTTTATTATTATATTTGGATGGATAACCAACTCAACCTTCAAAGATTTTGGGATATCTCTTATTCTAGTTAGGTTATTTTTTAATGTGGGTTGGGATATCTCTAATCAAAGGCTATCTAATTTTTATTCTTCTTTCACATGTGCACTACCTAGAAATATTTTGTAGTCAAAGCACATAAAATATAATAATCACATTATCTCAATTATTTTTATCCAAAAACACATCTTTGTGAATTTCTTGCCTTTAGGCCAAAATTAGTTCTAAAGAAGAGGCAAATTTTGCCTCTGAATTAATTTGTATTTTCATTTTTTTTGGTCAAAAATTGATTGGAGAGATGCAACATATGGTCAAAGAATTCAAGGACTTCGTGCTTCAAGTTTTTTCATTTTTTTTAATATATGTAATCACAGTTAATTTTTTTTTTTATTAATTCTTTTGTATATACTTTTGAACATTCAACTTTCATTTATGAAATATATGACGTTATTTCATTCAATATGTGGTTGTGATTCAAAGAATAGTATATAGTGTGTATTACATTATTCAAATGTGTACAAAAATAATATTGATTATTCTTCAAATATGTTGAACCCTCTTTTATCACACGCATTAATTGTGATGAGAAATGCATATAATGTGTGATCTTCTCTCATTATTAATCACATGTTTTATTAGATATTAATCACGCTTAAAATATATGATTTAAATGTTTGTTATCACAGGCTTTGTTAGTTATACATCATACATAAAAAGTGTGATCTAAATATTTATTATCACATGCATAACGTTTGATGAAATCATCTTTTAATGACACTCACAATGTATAATTAAAAATGACCCTTTTTAATCACTTCCAAAGATCACACTTTGACAAAATTTAAAATGTGTGATTAAATAACATGCATCACACATAAAAAGCGTGATCTATTTATGATTTTGTAGTAGTGACAACCTCCATCCATTAGCATTCATAGAGATATATCAAATAAGAAAATAGCCACATGGTAGGATGCTAAACATAGTAAGAAAAACACACAAAAGAGGGATGCTAAAGCATAACAACTTGCATATTTACCGGTGTTCCACGAACAACTATAAAACAAAGTTAGCGAAATATGCATGATCTTATATACAAAATCCTAATGAAATTCACTCATGAAATGCAACTAGAGATTCAGATTCTAATATATTACATGTGAATGAGCTAAAGAACATGAGGTAGAGCACATAATCACATAATAATTTATTAAATCCATAAATGCAAATTTAGCTAAATCAAGATGCATGAAACATGGAAGCAAAGCATGCATCTAAAGAAAAGAAAAATATGATGCATATTTACAAATAGGAAAAGCAAGCAAAAGAATGGGATAGAAAGAACCGAGGCCGGGAATTATTACATCACTTGAATAATTATGTATCCGAATAAGGGAGGAGAGGAAGAAAATATTACAACAAAACAAAACCTCACAAATCTCTCAAATTAAAATAAGAAACAGAAGATATGTATGCCTCAGGGATCGTCGAAAACTATATTTTTCTCAACGCCAGAAGATTGGTTTGTTCTGTCTAGAAGAAGTTAGCCGGCCAGCCAAAAACTCAGCCGGCCAACCAATACCAATTAGGCTTGGCAAAATCTGTTTTGTTGCAACACCGAAATAGAATCAACAGGGAATATGGAGGTGGCTCAACTAAGCACTTCCAGTTAGATTACAACAGGTTTATAATACGAAACAAAAGAAAGAAGATCAATATAAGAAAATGAAAGAGTTTAAAATTTCACCTTCCAAAGAAAAGATGAACTTCTTGATTTCCAAACCTTTTATTGATCACCCTCAGGTGTATGAGTTGTGTTCTCAATCCTCAATTCGAAAGACCGAAAGCATAGCTAGAATGAAGTTTGGATTGTTTAACAGTTTGTGTGGGGGAAATTGATTAACTCTCTATTTTTCTTTCTTTCAACCACAATCACTCTCTCTTTGGTCAAAGCTCTTGAATGGAATTTTTGGATGGTTTTGGTAATGGAAGATGATATAACAGTGAGATGATGATATATAAGTAAGAAAATGGAAATTCAAAGCTCAACTTCGTAATTTTGGCAACTCTATTTTATCAAAGCATACAACCTATGTCAATCTAGTCTTTCCTCTCTCCACCTCTCACTCTGATCATTCTTACATATAGGCAATTCAAGAGCTCCATTTCAGTGGAAAAGATGATGGAAGACAAATGGGAGACAAGATTATGAGGATAAAGCATTTGGCCCTTGCTTTAGCTACTCCTTTTATGAAGAGGCAAGATTCCAATGTAATAGAGGCTAAATGTGTAGGCCATTTCACGCAAGGATATGGCAGAAAATTCATAGATGGCATGCCCCACACGCACGAGACAAGAATTCTGCCAAGATTGCCCTGTTCCTGGACAAATTAGTCGACCGCCCAATTAAGTTGCTAGACGGCCAAAATATTGTCTTTGGCCTGACTATTTTGCATGAAACATGATTTTTCGACAAAATTATCATCCTTTCCGCCTATTTCCACACTATCCTTTGCTCAATTTTTTGTGAAAACATTTCATTTTGAAGTTTAAAAATGAGCCTCGGAATACTATGAAAATGCTGGGAGCTAAGCACAGAAAAAAAGTTTCGAAAAAGAGTTTTGAACGGGTCTTAAACACTTGGCCAAAACAGGCTTAAGATTGAGAAGAAAGCTCAAATTCGATCATTCTTATTGAGAATGTAGTGAGAATCACGTTCTTATTTTCATCATTGGGTGATCAAAAATGAAGCACCCAAGTCTTAGGGCAGGTCAAAATGGGATGCCTATAGTTGCCCCTCTTTGACAGAGCTCGAAGTCATTTCATGACGTGAGTGAATATCAAATCTTGAAGATGACCCTATTGACAAGGCCATAAGACTTGGGCAAACAAACAAGATGCAAATGGAGTTGGTTGAACCGAGGTTGCCTACTGTAGACACCCCATTTTTGACCGTCCTCAAGACTTGGACGTCATCGCTTGTGCACTCGAAGATTATGATTGTATGTGTTCGTCTTGAGTGCTTGAAGTCCTCGGTGGAGTGCCTTGCCTTTGACCCTGAAAGCTTGTCCATTTTGTGCCTCACTTTGGACCAAAATCTTAGTATTTCAAACTCAAAACTCCAATGCTTCAAACCTCAGCACCTTGGGATCAGCCAGCCACCTATGGTGTCTTGTCGGCCGCCTTGTGTGCCTTGTCGGCCACCACTGTGCCTTGTCGGCCAGTGGTGTGGCCTGCTGGCCATCATTGGTGGCCTGCCGATCACTGATGCCTTTTTTTTCAGATATTTTCTTGACAGCTGTTCCAGCTGTTGGCACAATGGGCTTGATCACCATACACGTGTATGGATTGATTTAACTTAGCCAAATGCATGTTTTTCTATAAATATGGGGTGTCCTCCCCCATTTTTGAGGGTTAGAAATTTTGGAACCAAAATATCTCTCTCTCTCTCTCTCTCTCTCTCTCTCTCTTGCAATTTTGTACACATTTGCTCACAAATCCTACACTTTTGCATACACTTCCTTAACCAAACTTGATCACCTTTGAGCTGAGGTCCCTTGAAGCCTTCTTGGAGCTTTAGAAGGTGGTTTTGACTTCTATTTGTGCCTAAAAGTATGCTTGGCTTCAAAAGTATAACACTTGTCTTTAAACTTGTTTTAATACACTTGTTTTCCTATTTTTTTCCACTGTTTTGGGGTGATTTTGAGCTGTAAAAATCTCTATTTTATTGGGCTAAAATTGGTGTTTTAGGCCACTCAAGGTTAGAAGGGTGTCACATCCTTCTTTATTCCTTGCTTCCAAGGCTTTTCCACCTTTGTTTCCCATTTTCAAATCATCTTTTTTTGGGCCTTTGAGCACTGAAATTCAGAGTATTTTCAGTGGTAAAAATCAAGTTTTGAAGGCCAAAATTGGAGGGTTTAGCCTCCCCTTCTTATGTCATGTTTGCTAGCCTAGTTGGTGCCATGTGTTAGCTTAATTTTCTAGCCTTTTGTAGCTTAATTCCAGCATGTTTTAGGCTTTATTTTGGGCAGCTTTAACTCTGCTTTTAACTATTTAGTGCATTTGAGTCTTGTTTTGCATGGTTGTAGTGTAAATAGTCCTCACAAGCTTGGTGTTTTAGGCCTTTAGGCACCACTTGTTTGAGTTGATTGCATGTTTTAGTGCTTTTCTCACTTCATTTTTAGCACTTATAAATCTCTGCAATCTCCCTCATTTCTTCACTCTTTATTTGTTTTGAAGGTTGTTTCAAACTTGGGATTCTTTAAGCTTGAGATTGAAACTCATGCTGAATGGTTTAATCCTCTTTTAAGGGTTCATTACCAACGACATGAAACTTCTCTCATGCCTTAAACCACCCCTTGGTTGACACTTCTTTCACTTTAGAGAACTCTCGCCAATGGACTCAATTGATTAAGTAATGGTTGGTAATTAAAATGAGAAAATAAAGGTGACAAGTAAAATTGTGCAAGGTAAGCATTTGTATGTGTTGCATGTGTTCAATCGGGCGTAAATTGAACACAAGGAAAATTGGGGAATTTCATACTTAAAGTGATGAAGTGTGCCAAGTTTCCAAGGTCTCTATTGCCCTTAATCATGTATGATAGGGTGATGGTCTTGTTGGTCATGTTTGTGCATGTATTAAAAGTGTATAATTTGGTTCTTTGGCCATCATGCAATGAAATTGCTTGATTGATGGTTTTGGAACTAAGTGTATTTCTTATTCGAGATGTTTTGATGATAAGGAGGGATACGCAGTACAAACAACCTGTGAGAATACCCTCTCTTTGCCCTATTTGCTCTTTGTTGCAGCATGGAATTGAGCATCACCAATGGCCGGCCGACCACTGTTACTGGACGGCAACCCCTCAAAGGTGGCTGGCCAGCCACCACTTCTAGCCTACCGGTCACCAGTGAACTTTGGGCAAATACTAGTGAAGCATGGCAAATTTGATCTGGAAGAGGAAACAGTGCAAAGGTTGTGCAAACAAAGGCTGTCGAGGGCAGATAGCATTTTTTTTTTTTTTCGGGTGAAAAACAAGCATGCATAGGGTCGCCTTCGCTTCCCAGGACTAGTTAGCTAGTTAATTAGTTTAATTAGCATTAGTCATTCACTTTTTGTAATTAGTTAGTTGTAACTAATTAGTGTATGCTGTAAATTTAATTAGATTTGTCTAGTTAAATTATTCAATTGTTGTATATTAAAATTAGCTTAGATAGCTAGCTTATCTTATGCAAGTGGTGTAATAATTAGTTAAAGTAGTTTAGCTATTTATTCGGTTTGTAATAATTAGCTTAGCTCTAATTAGTTGTTAGTTAGCTTTGCTTTATTTCATTCGGACTCTCCTTCGCGAGAGCGTAATGTAATAATATGTATGTCTTCCAATCCCACGCCTTTCTCCCTTTTATTTAATCGCTTTTGATGGTTAGATTGGGGACATATGTCGATTAGCATACCTTATGCTTGCATCCATTCATCTTGTCTTGCATGTACCGAGGCTCGGCGCATCATTCAAACTGCATTGTCATTTCAATAATTCTTTGAGTACGTGCTTAGACCACATGTTATCAAAGTCAATTCATATGCCATATTAGTAGTCAAGCCTATTAATTGCATTCTTTGCATGTGTTGCATTAGACATCTTATATAGCTCGGAATCATGCATATTTTTTTTTCTAACTCATATCTTCTTAACTTGGAGTACTAGGTGAGTTTTTTGTGCCTCAGCATACTTGCATGAGTGTAAGTGATTGCGATGACTAGCATGCTTGCCACGACGCTAAATGCTTACTTGATAAAATTTTTGAATGCCTGTGGATGAAGGCTTGTTGCTTGAATTGGAATGATTCAACGAATGTACATTTTAAGCCCACTATGTCCAGTGGCAAATTCGCAGTTTTTAGCCCACTTTGTATGGTGGCAAATTCGCAAACTTTAAGTCCACTTGAGGTGGCAAAATCAAACCCTTTTCGAAAAGCAAACATGAAATTGAATTGTTTCAACTTGAGCAAACTCGTCTATACTTGTATGTGTGCGCATCACATAGTAGTGCTAGCTTAATAACTGGAACAAGAGCATATAATGTTGATAAAGATCATATCATGATTAGTAGAGGCCGATCTTTGATCGGGTGAGCGAGGGTGCTCAATTCATGACTTTCCCCTCTCGTACCCAAGTTCCTGAGCCAAGGCAACTTTGGTGATGACGGACACATGGCCTTTGGCACGAGTCATGGGTTCCTAAATTCCTCAAAAATAAAATATTTAGGTGGCGACTTTGTATTTGGCAAAGCAGTCCAATTTTGACATTTTTTTTAATCCTAAAATCAATTTTCCAAACGATTTGTCGGATTTGGACTCTTTGGTGATTATCAATTTCACATTGCACTTGTGAAATTAGATTCAGAACCGTGGGAGTCTGAACTATAGGGCTTCTTTTGAACCTTCCGAAAGGGAGCCCGAAAAAGTCAAGCTACAGTTTCTGGCGACTCTGCTGGAGAATTAGAGAACTTGACTCGAACTCATGATATGACTTTTTATCTACACTTCTGTGTTTCTTTGCATTTGCATTTGCATTTGCATTGGTGGGCCTAAAGTCATAGTGTTTGCCATCTGCTATTCCTGAACGGTTTACCGGAGGCTTGCTTGGAAAAGCTTGCCACAAGGCTGACCAGCTGCGGGCTCGGCCACGATGGGAGCACAACCCTTGGATCTAGACTACCGCTGTACCGTTTGATCCTCCTTTCACTTCTTGGTGTTAGGTGTGAGAGGTATATTAGGTAGTCTTAATGAGGTACCCTTTTTGACCAATCGACCTAGTTGCACATCGGAAACCATAGAGACTGTTCCAAATTAGGACAGGATGCTTACCTGAATGCATGAATTGTGTGAAACCACTTTGCTTGAACAGTGAACCCTAGTTCCTGACAAAACTAGGACATGGTGACCCTACTCCATCATAGGGGTGTTTTGGCTCTCACTTGCTTGATATGTGCTTTTAAAGTAAAACTCTACAGGAACGTGCGTATCAGTTGCAAGTCTGAGTATCAGTTTTGGGGAGGTAGAATCTAGTGTTGAGCATGGTCCTACAACTTTTGATTACATCTGTGCATTGATTAAAATCTGAGCTAAGGGGCTGTGTGGTTTCTGATTTTTGTTTTCCTGTTTCCTTTATTCTTTTTGCAAGGTAGTATAACACAATTGCTTCGGACAATCCTGTTACCCCCCAAGCACTCTGGACCTGTGTAAAGCGACTTTATAGATCTGTGGATCTTGTCAGGGGACAACCTGTGTTTGCTTCACTCCCACTGGTTACTAGACGAAGGAGGGTTCGGCATAATTCACCAGTCCAACAATCACCCTTTACTTCACCTGCACTCAGTCAGGCTTAGTCTTCTACTTCTACTCCAGTAAGAGATTACTCGCCAGTTCTGATGGCTCAACATCCCCCGGGTAGCATGGAAGACTTGCTCCGTCATCTCCAACAAACCATTAAAACTATGCAGCTAGATACTGCCCGCCAAGCGGAAGTTACAGCCCAGCAAACCGAAGTGATAAATAGGTTGCAGCAATAGTAACCACAACCGAAAATAGCTTCTACATCCCAACCACCTCCTATAAACATCCTAGTACCTGAAGCTACTGCTCCCACTGCTAATGTACAAGAGAATGTGGGCATTCTAGTAGATTCGATCCCACCCCAAACCTCTAAGGCACCAGTCTATCAAATGGAGGCTCCTTTCGAATTTTAGGCCGACCCTACGGCACTAAAAGTCAACAAGCTAGAAACGCTTCTCAAACGCGCAAAGGGTGTGAATTCAATCCCTGATATCGAGGATGGTTATACTGACTCAGCAGTGACTCTGCTAGACAGATTCAAGATGCCACACATAGACCGGTTTGATGGTTCTAGGGATCCTATGGTCCATTTGAGGCTATTCTCAGACATCCTGTGGCCAATGGGCCTTACTAGGCTTTAGAAGCTGTCGCTTTTTGGCCAAAACTTGTCATGTATAGCAGCTATCTGGTACACAAAGTTAGAAGATTTAGTAAAGCATAGTTGGAAGGAGATGGCTGAGGCTCTTATTGCACAATACTCCTACAACACCCAGATTGAGGTCACAACCCGTGATCTCGAAGCAACTTGTCAAGAGCCAAAGGAAGGCTTCTCAAACTTCGTAACAAGATGGAGAGCCAAGGCATCGATGATGACAACCATGCCATCTGAGAAAGACCAAATATGGATGGTAGTTCGTAATCTGCAAGGGAAATTACTGCAAAAGATTATCGTCTTGCCGCTGTTTACATTTTACTGAGCTCTATGAAAAAGGGGCTCAGATTGATGATACAATGAAATAGGGTTTGATCACCGATGAGAAGGAGTAGGCCAAGAGGCCTTTTTCCAGTAGTTCCAATGCAACCACAAGTGGAAGCACAATTGAACGGCCATTTGATGTGAGCATGGTCACTATCACGCCCAACACTGCCAATCCCTTCGCCAGTACATCCAACACAACTTCTCAAACCTCAACTAACCAAGCCTGAAACCAAAGGGTCTTCACCCCATTATACATGTCCTTATCCAAGGCCATGGGCGTGTTGATCAAAAAGGGACATCTTAAGCCACTAGAGCCTCACCCTCTGCCCGATCCTCTCCCCCCTAAGCACAACCCAGCGAAATACTGTGCTTTTCACCAGCATCATGGTCATGACACTGATCAATGCTATAGGCTGCGTCATGAGATTCAAGATTTCATAGATAACAAAGTGATAGCACCTCCTCAAAAGCCAAATGTCACCACAAATCCTCTCCCACCATATAATCAAGTCCCTCCACCTCGGCATATAAACCTCATCCATACACTGGTTATGCCTTATGACCCCAATACATATATATATATATATATATATCACCCTTTCCCACCTACCTAAACCGGCGTTGTTCATACTTGAGAGCACAGACTTGTCCATGATGAAAACGTCTACACTCCGACCTGAACTCGTGGTGGTAACAGTGGTAGAAGGAGAGAGGTTGGCCTAGGAGGAGAATATCAGTCCGTTGCCTGAGGGCTTTGAGGACTTGTCTGAAGGGGTATACAACCTGGGCTACTATATTGTGCCAATCAATCAAGCCAAGCTAGAAGTGGTGCTGCTGATTGGGATGGAAGTCAGTGTAGTTCAAGAGGATGGCCCAAGCCAAGAGTTAGATAATCTGGCTGGAAGACGTAGACAATTTGCAGTTCTTTGATGAGCAAGGTCAAAGGGACGTGCATATCGATTGGTTCGATCTGAATGGGTCGACAGACAATTTGGGTGGCTCAGTGATGAGCCTGACAGAGAAGAAGAGATTGAACTCAAGGTGGAGGAATAGAAAGTGGGAACCACGGCAATGGCCAGAATGGCCGAAGGCAAGGGGAAATTGCCGGAGAGCACCGATATTAAGAATTTAGCTCAAAAGCTGGGTGCCGTGAGTACTGCAGATACAAAGTAAGAAGCAGCACTGAAGCGGCTTGAGCAAGAAAGGGGTGAGAACAACCGGAAAGTTGGAAAAGCCCAACACCCTGCAGGAGATGTTTTTGATAAAAGAATGATCAGAATGGAGCCGGACAACTGCTTGTCGGCTGCCGAAGGAATCCGGTGGGGTGACGACGATCTACACTTGGCTCATATTGATGAAGATTGGGGTGAAGACCTTCTTGACAACACCTGGTATGCGGAGGAAGTCGACCATATGACGAGAAGTGGCCGATATTTCAAACCATCGAATTTGGACCAACCCGAAGCATCCGGGAAAGATAAGGAAACTGCAAAGCAGAAGGAAAAATAGTTGGAAGAAGAAGTTGTCCTGAAAGAGTTGAAGAAGATTTAAGCTAATATATTTATCTGGGTCTGCTCATGGCTTCTCGAGAACACAGACAGGCTGTACTGTCGGTGATGGATAAAGCTAACTTGTCCATCGACGTTACCCCGGAACAATTGGTGGGATTGATCTTCCCAAGAGGTGCTACGACAACCTTAACCTTCTCGGACAAGGAATTGCTGCCGGAAGGCTCTGCGCACAACAAACCTTTGTACATATTAGTTGAGTGTAGAGAAAAGTGGGTACCAGTGGTATTGGTCAACATCGGGTCAGCAATCAACGTCTGTCCTTGTCGCATGGCTTACGCTATTGAACTGAGATAAGAAGATTTCGTACCTACGGCCCAGGTGATCTGGGCGTATGACAATATGAGCAGAGAGGTGATGGGAATAGTACAAATCAGAGTTCAAGTTGGTTCGGCTCAACTGGATATTGAGTTCCACGTCTTGGATGTTCCGACCACTTTCAACTTACTACTTGGGCGACCTTGGCTGCACCAAGTGAAAGTTGTCTCTTCGACCCTCAACCAAATGCTAAAGTACCTTTATGGAAAGGGGGTAGCTATTGTGTTTGGGAATTCATCTATTCATTCTCCGCCAGAGGTCACTACACCTGTACTGGAGATTGTACACAGCAAAGAGGATATTTTCCTTTCAGGGTTTACCTTGGCTGAGGCCCGGGTAGTGCAGAATATCTTGGCCATTGATGAGGGCTTGTATGTCAGTGCCCAATCTATATATCTCATGAACAAGCTACAACATATGCTCGGAATGGGATTAGGAAGAAGTAGCCGGAAGGGCGTCACAGCATTGGCTGATGTGCCACATAATCCGCATGCCTTTGGTCTTGGCTATGCGCCCACCAAAGAGGACTAGGTTCGGAAAGGAAAGGAAATAGCAGGAAGAGCCAAAGCCAAGCAGGTCGGGAAGCGTTATAAGCTTGTGCACAAAGCAATCTGGGGAACCATGAATGGTCATTTTGTTCGGGAAGGTGAAGACTTCCCATTTTGCGGTTTCCCTAAACCCTGGTTCGACTTTGAGAAGCAACGGGTTCTTGGCTTTGAGATTTTCTTTAACTTACAGCTGCAAGAAAGTGCCGTTGAGGAAATGGCTGAACTAACTGCTGAAGCAGAGAAGAGCGTGGACAATGACTCAGACCACAGCAATGAACTTGAAGTAGGAGCAGCACTGGCATGTCTCATTTCAGATCCTCTGATCGACTCAGAGAGCTTGGGTGATAACCTGGCCGTTTCCATGATCGGGGACTAACCGGGTGTGAACCCTTCTAGCAGCATTTTGGATGCATCTGATGCACCCTCTCTCATTTGGTAGCTGGCGGAGGGCTATCTTTCTAGCAGTTATGAGTCGGGTAGTGAACCAGAGTCTGGTTCCACAGAGTCTGTGGAGTCGAAATCAGATTCCGGTGCTTTTGAGTCTGGGTCCAGTATTCCTAGGGGTGATAACCCAAATGCCACGGTTTTGTCTGGGTCATCTTTTTCCTTTTCTTTTGAGTCGGTTGTAACCGAGGAACTGGATGAGCTAGACTTTGTGAATGAGAATGCCACTATAGATTCTGAGTATTTCTCTATGCTGCTTGTTTATTGCACTGATCATGATTTTCAAAATTTTGATGAAAACGATGAGGAAGGAATTCCTTTGGTTTTCAAAAATTTGATTAATCGAGAGAAGGAGAGGTTTGTAAAACCCCTTGTTGAAAAAATCATTGTAATTAATATGAGTACTAAGAAGGATCCGCGTCTGGTTCGGATCAGGTCCACGTTGTCCTCGGAGGAGCACAAGTACTTAGTCGCTTTATTAAAAGATTTCAAAGATGTTTTCGCGTGGTCCTATGAAGAAATGCCAGGAATCGATCCTGAGATTATATAGCATCGAATCCCTCTTGACCCCGAGGCTCGACCCGTCAAGCAGAAGTTGCGGAGAATACGCTCGGATTGGGCACTAAAAATTAAGGAGGAGGTCACCAAGCAGATAGACACAGGGTTCTTGCTAATATCTGAGTATCCAACTTGGTTGGCCAACATCGTCCCAATGCTGAAGAAAGATGGCAGGATTCGGGTGTGTCTGGACTTCAGAGATCTGAATAAAGCCAGTCTGAAGGACGACTTTCCCTTGCCGCGCATAGATGAATTGGTGGACTTCACTGCAGGTCATGCATTGCTCTCCTTTATGGATGGATTTTTCGGGTATAACCAGATTTTGATGGCGCCCGAAGACAGAGAGAAAACTGCTTTCACTACGCCCTGGGGAGCCTACTGCTATAGGGTGATGCTGTTTGGGCTGAAGAATGCTTGGGCTACCTATCAAAGGGTTGCAACCACAATTCTGTATGATGTGATCCATAAAGAGGTCGAGGTGTACATGGACGACATGATTGTCAAGTCCAAGGAAAACGAGGGTCACTACATCGACATGATTGTCAAGTCCAAGGATCAGAGAATATAAACTTAGGCTGAATCCGTAGAAGTGTACCTTCGACATAACAGCAGGGAAAATGATGGGTTTCTTGATTACACAGAAAGGCATCGAGGTAGATCCTTCCAAAATCAAGGCTATACTAGACATGCCACCAGCAAGGACGGAAAAGGAGGTGCGAGGCTTTCTGGGTAAAGTGCAATTCATAAGACGGTTTATTTCAAAATTAACCTTGACTTGTGAACCACTATTCGGTCTCCTAATGAAAGGAGAGAAATTCTGATGGGATGATCGATGTCAATTCGCTTTTGAGCAGATCAAGTAGTATCTTCAGAATCCGCCAGTGTTATCGTTGCCAGAGCCAAGGAAGCCATTGATTTTGTATCTGTTAGTCACGGACACAACCATGGGATGCATGTTTGCTCAAGAATCTGAGGATTGGGTGGAGAAAGCCATCTATTACCTGAGCAAGAAAATGCTGGATTACGAGACCCACTATACACCGCTGGAGAAAGCTTGCTTAGCCTTGGTATGGGCTACCAGGAAGTTGAGGCACTACTTGTTAGCTCACTCCGTAATTCTGGTTTCGAGATTAGGTCCCATCAAATATCTCTTTGAGAAGCCAGTGCTTACGGGTAGGCTGGCTCGTTGGTTGCTTCTTCTCTTTGAATTTGATCTGAAGTATGTTACTCGCAAGTCTCTCAAGGGGAGAGCGGTAGCGGTGTTCCTAGCAAATCACCTAGTAGAAGGGGATGAAGAGGTAGAATATTTGTTCCTAGATGAAGCCATTCTGCAAGTCGAGGAAGAGACTCGAACAATGTACTTTGACGGAATGTCTAATCAATACGGTTATAGGATAGGGGTGTTGCTGATAGCACCCGACAATTCCCATATACCTTTAGCCTTCAAACTCCGGTTCAAGGTATCCTATAATGAAGCAGAGTATGAGGCGTGTATCGCTGGTTTGGAAGCTACCCTGGAACTAGGGGCAAAAAGGTTGGATGTCATCGAGGACTCGAACCTAGTTGTTTCTCAAGCAAATGGAGATTGGAAGGTCAAAGAAAAAAAGGTGAAGATTTATCACCAGGCCCTGGATATTCTTATTCCTAGGTTTGAGAAGCTGACTTTCATGCATCTTCTAAGAGAGAACAACAAGTTCGCTGATGCATTATCAACTCTATCATCCATGATAGACATCCCGTTGGGAGTCCGGATGCGTCCGATCATCACTGAGCAGAGGTATACGCCGGCCTACGAGACTATCGTCGTAATAGATGAAGTACAAGATCAAAACCCCTGGTTCTACGATATCTGGAACTTCTTGGAAAATGAGGTATATCCACCAGGGGCAAATGCCAAAGATAAGAGGGCAATACGGTGGATAGCCGTTCAATTTATCATATGCGGAGGTAAACTGCACAAGAGAGGCCATCTGGAAATGCACAAGTTATGTGTCGATGCAGAGGAATCAAAGCGCCTGATGGAGGCCATCCATTGAGGAGAGTATGGAGCGCACATGAACGGGGTAATGTTAGCCCAGAAGATTCTCAGGCAAGGTTACTTCTAGTCTACTATGGAGGAGGATTGTATCGGTTTTGTTTGGCGATGCCACAAATGCCAAATCCATGCAAACTGCATGAATATCCCGCCGTCAAAGTTGTACAACATGACTTCACGATGGCCTTTTTCAGCCTGGGGAATTGATGTCATTGGGGCAGTTACACTGAAAGGGTTGAATGGGCATGAATACATTCTGGTGGCAATTGACTATTTTACAAAGTGGGTGGAAGCCCAGTCCTATGCCATGCTAAAAGCGTCGCATGTGGCCAAGTTCATCCGAAACAACATCATTTGCTGATATAGAGTCCCAAACGAGATTATTTCAGATAATGGTTCCCACTTCAAGAAAGAGGTGATCGACTTATTAGAGAAATACAACGTGGCTTTTCATAAGTCATCTATATACCAGCCACAAACCAACAAAGTTGTTGAGGCCGCCAACAAGAACATCAAGCATATTTTATAGAAGATGGTGGAGACCTACAGGGACTGGCCAGACAAATTGCCATTTGCGCTCTGGGGCTACAGAACTTCAATCCGGACGTCTACTGGGGCAACTCCTTATTCTCTTATCTACGGAATGGAGGCTGTTCTGCTAATCGAAATAGAAGTCCCATCGCTGCGAGTTATGGCTAAGTGTCAGATAGCAGAGGCGGACTGGCAACAGAGCAGGTTCGAAGAACTAATGTTGTTTGATGAGAGAAGGCTGAAGGCATTGTACCTTATTCAGGGTTATCAATGTAGGATTGCCAGGGCTTTTAATAAGAAATTTAAGTCCCAGAATGTCAAAGAAGGGGATTTGGTGCTGAAAGACAGCCGAGCTCCCATCCATGACCCTAGGGGCAAGTTCAGACCCAATTGGACTGGTTCTTACATCATCAAAACTATCTGGTCGGGCAAAGCTGTTATTCTCATGGACCTGGATGGCCTAGAATTTTCCCAACCGATCAACATGGACAAGTTGAAGAAATACTATCCCTGAGAGGCTTGCTAGGGTGAAAACCCAAAAGGGCAACTTAGGCAAAAGTTAGAGCACAATAATTTGAAATAAAGAAAAATTGAGCTCGCGAGGTTGAAAACCCTAAAGGGTGGCCTTGGTAAAAGTTAGAGCGTAAAAGGAGAGTGTTAATACTCGAGTGAAGCCAAACCGAACTACTTAAGGCCTGAATCCCATCTTCGGGATACGTAGGCTACTTCATCCTGAAGTTCGGCCGTAAACACCTCCAAATCAACTATCCTGTCTATGTGTTCGATCAGGTCATCTTTGTTTTTTCTTTATTTGAAAGTTTGGTTGTGATCCCTACCCCGAGAGAAAAGCTGGTTACAGTGCTGAGCAGCGTTATTCAGTCAAGGGGCAATTTGTGATCTTTGGATTCGGGGTTGTGCATCTCGAGGATAGATTTCATGTGTGTCAAGTGGTGTTCCTTTTCGAAAATGGTTTTGAAAAGTTTTAATAAAAATTGATTTTGTTCAAAATAATCTTTTTACAACTTAGACCATTTTTGGACCAAAAGGACAATTTTCAGTGCTCACAACTTTAATTTCATTGATTTTGCTTTGGAATGCTTTGATTTCGTGCTTTGTTTGAAAAGAGTTTTGAACATGTGCTATTTGAAAAGGTCAGCTCACATATGCATTAATCATATCATCCCAATTCAAGCGAACTAGCCTTCATCCACAGGCATTTAAGAGGTATATCAAATAAACACTTAGCCTTATGGTAATATGCTTGATATGGCAACACTAACATACATGCAATATGCTAAAGCAAAAATACTCACCTAGTACTCAACCGAGGCAAGCCAAAATGGAAGAAATAGTTGGAAAAATCCATGCTCTAATATGCAAATGACTAATGCAATACATACAAAATGCAACTACTAGGTTCGATTTATTAACATGATATATGGCTCAACTCAAAGTATGCGTTTAGCGCACGTATTCAAGTAAGTAAGAAATGACAGCAACGTTAGAATGATGAACCAAACCCAATGCATGCAAAAATGGGTATTTTACACATGGTAATGATATCAAACCAAAACATGAATGCAACCATCATAAGCAAGTAAATAAAAGGGAAAAAGAAATGAGGGTTGGAAAACATACAAATATTTACAAGTGTTTACAATTTGCCCTCGTACAAGAGGGTCCAAATGAATGTCCTACTTAAACTAATTATTACAATATCAAACAAATAGAGTAAACTAATTAACTAATTATTACAAATTCGAATAAGTCTAATTAATTAATTACAATACACTTAAAGGACTCGCACGGGAAGCGAGAACCCGAGCCCACGCAATCGAGAACATCTTCCCGGAAGCCTCTTTGTTTGCTACCAGATTCTGTTCTGTTTTGCAGTCAGAAAATTATTCTGTTTTTGCCTCAGCTTCTGCTCTATTCTGCAAGAAAAATACCACTGCCTGTACAACAAGGTGGCCGGCCGGCCTTGGAAAGTGGTCAGCCAGACGAAAAGGTGGCTGGCCGGCCACTGTTTTTAGGTTCTACCCTGTTACCATAGAATTGAAACAGAACAAAAATAGAGTGTTTCCAAGAGATGTTTATCCTTTCTGCCTCTTCCTATTATGAAGATGATGAAGGGAGGAGTATATTCAATTCACAAATCATCAATCGTCGCAAGTTTGTTGCATGATGATCTATGAACCGATAGGATAAAAGCTCAATAAATGGAAATTAAAGACCAACAACACCTCTTCCCTATCATGGAGTTACCTCAAGGAAATGGGTGGACATTGCTTCTTGAATCATTGAACATCACCAAGAGTATGTAATGATTCGCAACGCAATAGGTTCACTATAACGTCCGATTGAACCCAACTCAATTTTATTACCCTTGTGTTTTACCTCTTTTACATTACCTTGCCATTTTCTTAGCTTTTCTTCATTTTGTCCAAAAAGTGATAACGACGTCCACTAAATGCAAAAGGCGATACAGAGAAGTGTTAAACAAGAAGTTGTTCTTAACACGAGAGAGATGTAATGCCTTGGTGACGAAACTCTGAAGAGGTTAAACCATTAAGCATGGAAAGTCTCTTTCTCATGCCTTGAACAACAAACTAGTGTTTAAGACAACTCTTAATCAAAGAAAGCAAAGAAAGAATGGAGGTTGCAGAGATGATTATGCAAAGGTGATGATGACAAATATGAATATTTACATGGACATTATGTAAAGAAAGCTATCAACTCAAATATATTGGTGTATATGGCTTAAACCACCAAATCTATGAGGACTTTACAACAATATAAGCATAGTATTCAAAGCATGAATTAAATAAACACACTAAACAACACCTAAATCGCACAAAATAATGCTGAAAAGCATTTTGAAAAGCTAGAAAAAGTAAACAAATATGGAAGAGAACAAAGCTAGTAAGCAAGCCAAAGGAATGATGGCTAACCCCTTCACTTTTTGAACCTTAACATCACATATTTTAGCCTCTAAAAACTCTGAAAATCAGTAGCTAAAAGTAAAGAAACAAGTGGAAAAACAAGGATATAAGCTATGGGATAATGTCCAAGAAAGGGTGGTCAATCCCTCCACCTTTGGTAGCTTTTAAATCACAAGTTTTAGCACTTGAAAATAGTCCAAAACAGTGTATAAAAGAGAAGAAAAAGAGTAGTGTAAACAAGAGAAAAGATGGCAAAAGTTGTACCTCTTAAAGAAAGGATGTTCTTTGCTTCACAAACCATAAAGTGATCACCCTCAAGAGCTGAAATTTTGGCTTAATAATCTCAGCAAGAAGCCTCAAAATTTTGGTTTAGGAAGTGTATGTATAGTGTATGTATATTGCAAGATAAAGAGGGAGAGTGTTTGGCAAGTTTGTGTCTCTTGGCAAATTTTTCTAACCTAAAACCATGAGGGGTAGTCATCTATTTATAGAAAAACAGGTTTCTCTGTCGAAAATATGTATATTGAGCCAACTGGTGCAAGGCATGCATACAGGGGGATAACTGGCAGCAAAATATCTACTGGTCGCTAGACATGGCTGGCCGGCTGGCCATGGAGAAGGACAAGCGGCCAATAAAAATTGGTCTACCGGCCACCTTTTGGGCAGCATGCCTCTGAGTGGTCAAGCTAGAAAAAATTAGGTTTTGGTCCGAAGGAGGTGCAAGGTTTTAGGTTCTAAAATGCAAAACCAAAGCCTTTTGCTGAAGAAATTGAACGATTGCACAACGTAACATTATCATCATCAAGTGTTCAACATGAGGCATCCAAGTCTTAAGGGTGGTAAAAAAATTGAGTGTCTACACTTCGCATCCAAGACAACGAATAAGGGACTAAGTTGTCGGAGTCCTTTAGTGAGGTACTCGATATGCTCATCACATTTAACTTCTAGCCCAGTTCACATATAAAATCATCAAAAAAATTTAATCAATTGAGCAGTGACAGAGCTTAATCGATAAAGAATGGTCAAAAGACGAAACCTTAAGAGTTTTCACAAAGAGAGAGAGAGAGCTTACATAACGATCTGGGCATGGGGAGAGTTTTATAGAGAAATTTTGAACAGATCTGTTACAGATCTGTATTAGAGACCCATGGAAAAAAGAGAGGAACATGGTATGGTGGTTGTTGCCGCCGTAGGGTAGTCTAAAGACGATGGTGGTGGCTTCGCCGAAGAAACCTGACGCAACGGCGGAGGAGAAGGAAATGATCGATGTCACGGTCGGCAATGGTGAAGTGAAGGATCTAGATCTCATAATAGAAACCGATTAACAGATCTAAATCTCACGGCTGGTGTTGTTTCCACTATAACACCGATAGCATGTAACAACCTCGATCCGTAATTAACTGGTAATCTATAATTAAGAATGTTAAGCAAGTAATTAAATGAAATTATGTGTTAAATCTATTATTTGCATTGATTGTGTATTTATGTGTTATTATGTACCAAGTGACAATTGAATTGTGTTATTGTGAGCAGATATAGTTAGGATATGAATTAAACATATCTGAATCAGTAATTTATATGCATTAGAATTAAATGTTTGGATTGGTAATTAGAGCTAATCCAAATTGGTATAATTAAGTTTAGTTAATTAGGTTAAAATTAAGTGAATTTGATCCAATTTAATTTAACCTTATGATTAAACCTTATAATTACTCAAGCTTAGGAAATTAGAGATTAAGTACATTGCTTAAGCCACTCATCACCTTAATAAAAAAAGGAGAGGAGCAAGAGAGAGAGAGAGAGAGAGTTAGTGCATATTGTTGGAGTCAACCACTTAAGAGAAATAGAAAAAGCTCTAGAGAGCTCAAGAAGAGAAATGAAAGAAGATATGGAAGGAGAACTAAGCCAAATCTTCACATCAACCAAGGTAAGAATTCTCCTCTAACTTCATGAAATTAAAATGTTATACTCATAATCCTTTAGAATTTGAGTTGAATTAGGATGAATCATGTATCATTGAGAAGTTTTATAGTGGATGAAGATAAAATGACCCTATATGATCATCTAAGGCAAGAATTCAAGTAATGAGTTCATAATCTTCACATGCATGTCATGATTTCATGAGATCTATGTTCAAACACTTGTTTTCTTCAATGATTTTTGAGAATTGAGGACGAAACTCCATGAGTTTTAAAGATTGGAACTCAAACTTGCATGGTTTATGACTTTCTATTTGTATTCTAAATTTTGATCTTTTAAATGGAACTTGGGTGTTGTTTGTGAAGTTATAATCTTTAATTGAAGTTAGAAATATGAAATTCAAGATGTTTTTGAAGAGTTTTGGGCCTTGAAATACATGAAATTGAAGTTTAAATTGCAAACATTGAGTTCCAAAAATAGAACTAAAATTTGGATTCTGGACAACCCAGATTGCATGTCCAGCCTGAGGCCCTGTATGTGCGGCCAGCCTCCCTTGTTCCAACTCATTTTTTGCTTTAATTCACGTGTAGGGCGCACGTGCGGTGGTGGTTTCGCATGTGCAATTTTCAGGCTAATCTCTGTTTCATTTTCTCTATGTTTTTCTGACTTTCAAGCCTCTATTTGCATGGTTTTCACGTGTGTTTCTAATTCATATACATATCATGAACACGAAAGAAATTAAAGAATGAATAGGGAAGATTTATCAAGTAAGCAGCGAATGAACCAAATAGGTTTAAGAACCGACTGCATGAATTGAACGTGTTTTGAGATGTTGTGCTCGAATGTGTTGTGTAGGTCACACACCACCGTCCATTTGATTTGTTTGATATGCTTCTAGAGTTATCTATGAGTAACAATTTTGTAAAGATATGTTGATTATAAGTATTTTCTGACTGATCTAATATACTCTGCTTTCTGAAATGTTATTTTCTGATTAAGATGAATGATTGTCCTGAATTTATGAGCTAAGTGCCCTTTTTAAAATTGTTTTATACTTTTAGAATCTTGTGCCTTTTATAAAATTCCATTTTTGTTCTTAAGAAGTTTTTTATTTGGGTAAATTACACTAACATCCCCTCAAGTCTATGTTTAATATAGATACCCCCTCACATTCGAGAAATTACATTCCCATCCTTGAGGTTAACAATTGCATTACAGAAACCATCTACCGTATGACACCCGAATGTTTTAAATTTAACATTACGATAAATAGAACTCAGAAATTAATAATAATAATAATAATAATAATAATAATAATAATAATAATAATAATAATAATAATAATAATAATAAAATATATATATATATACATGTAGTGACAATAATAATAAATAAATAAATAATAATAAATAAACACATAATTTAGGAGATTGAGAATTTTATGGTTAAAGAAATACGTTATGAAACACTACACATCAAATATTTTAGTAAGTGGTAAGTGGTGATTTATAGTTGGGTGGTGAGGTTTTTAGACGTAAACCTAACTTATCATTACACGTAAATTTTAGGAATCATTGTGGATTACCAAAGAGGATAGTAACCCTTTCAAACTTATAATTCAATTCGCAAGACTTTGGTTGGTACAGGATAAGGGTTGAACAAAAAAAAAGGAGGGGGGGGTAAGACTTTTTGATTAGGATAAGTTTCAAGGGTCAAAGTATATGAGTCAAGGTAAAGGGGATAAATCAGTGGAAAATTAAGAAATGTTGCCACGTATGCAACTATTGCTTGGGCCTCACACATTGTTAGGTATAAATAGGGAAGTGAGGGTCATTGGTGAAGCACAGAAACAAGGTGAGTGTATGAAGCGTAACGTAGCGAGGCTCTGAAGTGCAAGGAAAATAGCGATAAATTTATACTAGAGGTGAGTTATATTATACGTTGAGGTAGTATAATATGTTTTAAAAATGTCTTGAGTTACCTTTATATATTTTACGTATCTTTTGACTTACCAAAATCTGTTTTATAAAATTTATATTTTTTAAGTATATTAATAAAAGTTATATTTTATAAAAGTTTCAGCTACGTGGTTTTATTTCTAAACCTTATTTACTTAAGAGTGAAACCCATGGATATATTTGTTTTACTTTTAAAGAATATTTGGCTATGACCTTATATGAAAATATGTTTTGTGAGTACCACCACGGGAGTCTCATGCCTTGGGGGACTTAAAGAACCATTGGCTAGTGTTTGACCACTTTGTGGTCCAGTGTTTGTCATGGATCCATTGACCAGTGTAGTGATTGTCACTTAGTGATGTACCGTGGTTATAGTGATTATTTCAGTTTCTAGCACTTAATTAATTTGTGTATTCAACTCAACTCAATTTATGTTAATGTTTTAGCTTAAATAAATATCCATGGCCATTTTGTGCCCCTACACTCATAGTATGATATTTCTCACTCTGCTATGTGCTTATAGCTGTTACCCCTTTCAGGTGACGAGGTTTAGCGGGATCAAGATGGAAATTGAATCGCTACATTATTTTGTTTTCTATCTTTTTTTATTAGACTCTTGTAATACAATGAAGTTCAAGTAACTATGTTTTATTTCCTTTTAAATAAACAGTTGGTACCCAGTTATTTATTTTAATTTATTTAATTTATCCGCTTGCGCCGTGACTATAGATTTATCCGAATTATTTTATTTTTATCTTGTTACGACACCGAGCCTTTGGGTACCGCGTTTGGGTCATGACATACCGTCATATGGCCGTTAGGGCCATCAAAAGAATCTTGATGACATCAGCTAAAAAAAGTTTAATTGTCTAAATTACCCTCTATGAGACATGTACATCCTGTTTATAATTACCAATATATCTTAAAAAATACTCTGATGCATGTCCAATCACAACAAACACATCACCATTTTATTTGCATTTACATTTCATTTGCATGTAACAAATATAGCTGTTGAACAAAGGTAATCGTTGGAAGCTGCTCATAAAAGGCAAATGAATCTCAATGAAACTCATTGAGAAAAACAGAGGAATTGGGAAAAAAAAAAAAGTGAGAGGGAGTAAAGCAAAAAAAGAGGATGCATGAATTCAATATCTTCATCCTCTATTTTCACAAAGTACATTACCCAAAATGTTGATAATAGTTAATGCCCATATGGCCAAAAATAAATGAACATACATAATCATGTTCCCTTTCACAAAACACATAACGGGACATCTTCTTAATTTAGAGAAATATATCATGTTCCCCTTTACAAGAATATATACAAAAATATACTATATTATCCCCATTTACAAAAATATACCATATTACCTACACAAAAATATATCATATAATTTGTCTTGGAACATTACATTTCTTATTCCACCTCAGATGGCATGCTGCATAATTTATAATCGTCTAATACAAATAACAACAATAAACAAAATTAGTTTTGTAACAAAAATACAATAACAAATAGAGTATCAAGATTACAATTAATTATTAAATGAGCAATACCTGAGCCAAATACCATGCTCAAGACATACTCCATTTATTGGGTTGCACTCCAAACTACCCTCCATCCTACAATATCACATTAAATAAAAATATAATGACACTAAATAAGTAATGTTTCAATGCATTCAATAGTCAAGTTCAGAATGTATGTGATACTTACATGTTGTCCCCCTACCACTCTCTCTCGCGACTGTGAGCAGGGCAAATGACGGCGAGCAGCGGCAGACGACGGCATCGAGCGACGACAACGACAACGTGAGAGTTGATGAGGAATCTAGGTTTTTAGCTTCTTCTCATGGATCGAGTTGTCTCTGCGATCTCGGCCTCGGCTTTTATTTGTCTTTTTCTGGTGATTTCTCAGTTACTACATGTCTCTGGTAATGCCAAAGGTGCGTATTAATTTCTGTTACCCTCGATTTTGACCATTTTTTGAGTCTATATATGCTTGTTCGATTGTGTTATTTTGGCTTTGGCTTTGGCTTTTGCATAATCAAAAATCGGCGATCACTACATTAAAATATTTCTTTAGTTATGAGGTTTGAACTTCAATTGGAGAGTTTGGAGCTAGGAATTACTATCTAAGAGTTTGACGATTTGAAAATTACTTGAATTTGAAATTTGAAGTTTGAGATGAGCTTCTTCACATTATATAATCTCGATAGGATTCTATTTATGCACAAATTTTGGTACTTACTTAGCTTTACTAGTGCAAATTTTTATGTGTTCTGAAAATTTCAAATTATCAAAGTGTGTAGATTGATACCCACTGTAACGCCCCAATTTCTGTAACTCTGATTATTGTTAATTAAATCCATAATCACTCCTTTTATTATAATGGATATCTAATAAATAAGTGATTATGGAGAATAGGTGATGCCTTGAATGCTGTTAATTAAATCCATAATCACTCCTTTTATTATAATGGATATCTAATAAATAAGTGATTATGGAGAATAGGCGATGCCTTGAATGCGCTGAAGACCAACTTAGCTGATCCTAACAATGTTCTGCATAGTTGGGATGCTACACTTGAATGGTTCTATATTTCTTTGTTTTTCTTTCATGAGTGAGGACGGAACGATTATTTGATGGTCTTGAAACATATTTCCATATTATTTATCACTTGATATTTATCAAGTTATTTTTTTAAATTTAATAAAAATATAAAATTTTAAATATGAAGTTGGAGTATCACATAAAATTGCCTCAATGAACCAAATATGGAGTTATCCAAAAACAAATAAATAAAAAATTTGCCCGGAAGCAAAAGATAATTTCTACTGAGGTCCACCTTGTGTAGTTTCCTCTACCTTCGGCTTACTTGTCAAACTAGAACTCATTCTGTGGCACCAAATTTTGTGGTCCAAATAAACATGAAGGTGGTCCAAATAAAAACACATTCTGTGGCACCAAATTTTTTAAACATTGGGCACACCATAACTCATTTTCTGCCCAGCATCTAGAACTTGCTTTTTGTTAGGAAAAATATTGTACAAATTGTATTAAACTATTTATTATGTAATTATAAAATGTTTGAAATTAATACAAAATCCACTTATGTGATACGATAAGTGTCAAATTAATAAATATAAAAGTTTATAAAATATATTAATTTGTATAGTAATTTTTCATTTTATTACATTTATTCATAAAAAAATAGATGGTTTAAAAAAAATTATTTGTCATTTTCTTTTGAAAACAAATGAGATAAAATGAAAATGTTACGGTTATTAGATCAATTTAAATTTTTTTTAATGATATATATTGAGATTTTTATAAAATAAACGGTTTAAATTATTAAAAAAAGACTATGATGAAACCCACAAATTATCTTTGGGATGCTACACTTAAATGGAAATATGTTGGGATGCTACACTTAAATGTGTTCTATGTTTCTTTCGGTCTCAATTATATATATATTTTTTCTTCTTTTGATTTCTCTGAATTGTCCATGTATTTATGTGTATACTTTATTGAGTTGATTGAAGTTTTTACGCGTTTTGGTGTTTGATCCGTTGACTCAGTTTTATCCACATAATTTTCTTTAAATTGAGCTATTTTCATTTTTAATGTGTGAGAAAGATCTTAATTTTGGCTTTATTTATTGTGAACATGGATTTTAATTAGTAGTTTTTTTTTAACTATATAGGTTGTTGATATATATATATATATATGTTGGTTTGGAAATTGTATAGAGAGCATAATACTTGAGCAAATGATTGATAGTTGTTGAGGTGGGTTTTGAGTAATGGATTCAGCTAGGAGTTGGTTACAGAAGTTTCAGCCTTCCAATAGTTAAAAGGATTCAGCTACGAAACAATATATAGAGAACCATTACAAGGAGCAGATGAAGAGCCTGTAGGAGAGGAGGGAGCAGTATGTCACACGACCTTTCTAATTAAATGAATAATTGATTAGGGCATTTTTGGTTGAATCTTTGTCCTTTTTTATTGTTTTTATTTTTGAGGGTTTTTATAGTGAATCATTGATTTTTCATTTTAAACAAAATTGATTATTGTGTTTGAAACTGGTAATATAGGTATGTGGCATATGCTTTTGCTTGTTTTATTAGATCTTTAAATTTTGTATTTGTTTCATACTTCTATTGCTAAATAACTGGTTTGTGTGCAAAATACATTTTACCTTTGCTCTTTGTTACTAATGTTGCAATACTTCACATACATTATAATCAAGAAAATAGTTTTCACGTTTCATATGTTCTAACATAGTAGCCTGAAACTTGGCACACACGACCGCCTAGGAATGAGAGACTTGTGGGAGAAGACGGAACTAGAATCGGATTCCCGGTTTAGGCGTTAGAGCCGAATTTCACTTTTAAGAAACAAACTAGTTTCTTAAGAAACTTAGGATTTGAGGTGTTAATGCCCCAAAATCACCAAACGGCGTCAAAGTAGCACGAAATTTGGCACACACTACCGCCTAGGCACGAGAGACTTGTGGGAGAAGACGTGACTCGAATCTGATTCCCGGTTTGGGAGTTAGAGTCGGATTTCACTCTTAAGAAACAAACTAGTTTCTTAAGAAACAAACTAGTTTCTTAAGAAACTTAGAATTTGAGGTGCTAATGCTCCAAAATCACCAAACGGTGTCGGAGTAACACGAAACTTGGCACACACGACTACCTAGGCACGAGGACTTGTGGGAGAAGATGGGACTCGAATCGGATTCCCGGTTTGGGAGTTAGAGCCGAATTTCACTCTTAAGAAACAAACTAGTTTATTAAGAAACTTAGAATTTGAGGTTTTCATGCCACAAAATACCAAACGGCATCGAAGTAGCACGAAACTTGGCACACACGACTGCCTAGGCACAAGAGACATGTGGGAGAAGACGGGACTCGAATCGGATTCCCGGTTTGGGAGTTAGAGCCGGATTTCACTCTTGAGAAACAAACTAGTTTCTTAAGAAACTTAAAATTTGGGGTGTCAATGTCCCAAAATCACCAAACGGTGGAGTAGCACGAAACTTGGCACACACGACCACCTAGGCACGAGAGACTTGTAGGAGAAGATGGAATTACAATCGGATTCTCGGTTTGGGAGTTAGAGCCGGATTTCACTATTAAGAAACAAACTAGTTTCTTAAGAAACTTAGGATTTGAGGTGTTAATGTCCCAAAATCACCAAACAGCATCAGAGTAGCACGAAACTTGGCACACACGACCGCCTAGGCACGAGAGACTTGTGGGAGAAGACGGGACTCGAATCAAATTCCCGATTTGGGAATTAGAGCCGGATTTCACTCTTAAGAAACAAACTAGTTTCTTAAGAAACTTAGAATTTGAAGTGTTAATGCCCCAAAATCACCAAACGGCGTCGGAGTAGCACGAAACTTGGCACACACGACTGCCTAGGCACGAGAGACTTGTGGGAGAAGACGGGACTCGAATCGGATTCCCGGTTTGGGAGTTAGAGCCGGATTTCACTCTTAAGAAACAAACTAGTTTCTTAAGAAACTTAAAATTTGAGGTGTTAATGTCCCAAAATCACCAAACGGTGTCGGAGTATCACGAAACTTGGCACACACGACCGCCTAGGCAAAAGAAACTTGTGGGAGAAAACGGAACTAGAATCGGATTCCCGGTTTGGGAGTTAAAGCCGGATTTTACTCTTAAGAAACAAACTAATTTCTTAAGAAACTTAGAATTTGAGGTGTTAATGCCCCAAAATCACCAAACGGCGTTAGAGTAGCACGAAACTTGGCACACATGACCACCTAGGCACGAGAGACTTGTGAGAGAAGACAGGACTCAAATCGGATTCACGGTTTGGGAGTTAGAGCCGGATTTCACTCTTATGAAACAAATTAGTTTTTTAAGAAACTTAGAATTCGAGGTGTTAATGCCCCAAAATCACCAAACGGCATCGAAGTAGCACGAAACTTGGCACACACGACCGCCTAGGCACGATATACTTGTGGGAGAAGACGAGACTTGAATCGGGTTCCCAGTTTTGGAGTTAAAGTGTGGATTTCGATTTAGGCAAAATTATTTACTTAACTATCTTTGTAATTGTATAATAGTTAATTTTTTTTGTTTTTTTGTAATTAACATATTAACACATAATTATATTGTCATTAATTATATTTATTTTTTTATTTTCAGATATTTACCGCGTTGAAGTTTGCTTCTTGTGGAATGCATGTCTGTGAAGAATGAAACTAATTTTTTTTTTTTTTTTTACTCATGAAGAATGATGAGCAAAACTTGTAATTTTGGTTTACGTTATTATGAATTATGAACAACATTATGTATTTAAACATTATATATGTATTATGGAACATTATGTAGTATGGTAATTTTGTTGATGTGTGGTTATGAATGCAAGAATATTTTTATTATAGAGAAATTGTTTTTTCTATATATGAATTTTTATATTATTATGCAATTATTGATTTCTTTTTCAATTGTTTTTCATTTAATACAAGTAATTTTAATATTTTATTTATTTATTTATTTATTTATTTTTTTGCGACGACACCACACCGTCGCAAAAAAAAAGAGAAGGAAATTTTAATAATTTTATTGCAGTTTTTTATTTTTATTTTATTTTATTTTATTTTTTGCAATGGCACCACACCGTCACAAAAAAAAAAAAAACAAAATTCGTAATTTTAATATTTTTAATAATTATATTGCATCTTTTTTTTTTTACGACGGCACCATACCGTCGCAAAAAATATTAGAACCATTGGCGACAGTGGGCATGCCATTGCCAAAAAAAAAAAAACCATTCGCGACAGCATTTTATGCCGTTTCAAACAAACTTTTAGCGACAGTAAAACGGTGCCGTCGCAAAAGGCCTGACTTTTTTACATATTATATGCGACAATAAATTTTCTTCGCAAAAGGTAACAATTGTCATCGCTAAATGCCGTCGCTAAAAGGTTTTTGCAACGCCCTCTATTGTGACCCCCCATTTGCAGTTGCTAAAAGTCATTTGCCGTCACTAAAACTTTTTTAAGACGGCATTAAGAGTATTAGCGATGGCACCGTGCCGTCGCAAAAAACCGAAATTTTTGTAGTGAGTCTACTCAAACTTCATAGCATATTGTTTGTTGTTTTTCAATAATTCAAGCCTATGTGTTTTTAGTGATCAATTGGTTGTTTTGAATGATTTTTGTGATGTTGTTTGAGTTGGAATCTTGTTTAGGACCACATGATGATTTAAGCCATCTTTTTATGAAAGAAAACACATTATTTTATTGAAAATTGTTGGCTTGATGTGATTTTATTCATGAATCCAACTTAGGCGATATCTCATTTATTCAATCATCTAGTAGATTAATGTTAGTAAAGGATAAGGATTAATAATGAAATTTTTAGAATAATTAATTATTTAATCTCATAAAATAAATGGTTAGTAGAGGTCAATCGCTTGATTGGGCGAGTGGAGGTTCATCAATTAATGAGCTTTCCCTCTTACACATAAGTTCCTGAACCGAGATGTTGACTAGCACTTATACTTAATTTTCATTATTAAATGTTTCTTAATTTCTCATAAAAATTAAGTGGTAACTTTTTCGATGTGTGATAGCGAGCTGATACAACATAGTATGAAAATGTGCCTTATACCCAAAAAGACACGGTATCCACAACGCCTTATACCCAAAAAGACATGGTGTACTCTTAGTGGGTTGTTTCAGCTCACAACCTTTTATTGCCCTGATATTAAATGCTAAGTACTGAGGAATTCATTGGCAAAGATGACTTTGTGGAAGAGCTTGGAAAGTTATAGCATGCATGGATTGATGTCAGAATTCCAATCTCACTGTTGCATTTTTTTTTAAGCTTGTAATGTGTAAATTTAGGACAACGTTTTCTGTAATATATTAAATTTTGATGCATTATTATTTATCTTTGGATGTGTAATCTTAACAAAACACTGTATTACTTTATTATTATATCACTTGATTTTTCTAATTTTTAGGGTGTCACACCTCTATTGGTTTAAAAGATAAAAAGGATCGAAAATTTGACGTATGGGTGTGCCAAAACGCGTGGTATCCACAAGTTGGACATGCTTCTGATACTTGGGGACACATGTCCATCACTTAAACAAATATGAAACATATTACAAGTTTAAACAAAACAACTTATGATTAAATGATAAAAGAAAAATAATATAAATTTACACCTATTAATCTATCATTTTTAAAGCTTTAACAATTCTTATATTATATATATACATATTTATTAACTTTAAATGAAATACTTATATATAACATATAATAAATATATAAAATAATATATTTTGCATGCATATCAGATTGTGCAGTGTTGGGGACAAGGAAGCGCCGAGGTTGGTGATGGTAAAATGGACAATAGTGACGGGGTGAGGTCAAGAGGGGTGGTTGCAGAGGGGCGACGGTGGTGGGCTAGTGGAGTTGGTGGTGATGGAGTGTGGGTGTAATGAAAAATTAGATTTTCAAAATTTGAGAGTAGAAGGTGTCTTTTGATAAGTTTAAATACGGTAAGTTACACTTACCTCTTAAGATTTGGTCAAAAACCATGGAACCCCCCTAAAGTTTACTTTGTGACTCTTGACCTCCCTATAGTAACTACCAAAATGTAAAACTGAACGTGACAAAAAATATGAAAAGACAAAAATAATCCTGAAAGACTTTTTAAGCCTGTTAAATTGATGAGTAATGTTAGGTTTCATGAAAATAATCATGAAAGTTTTGTGACCATTGAATTACATTTAGAATAAAGCACCACACACTAATCAAGGTAATCCAAAGATCATAACTCTTTCATGATCATTTTCATGAAAAAAATTCATGATGCCTAACTTTTCTCTAAATTGATATGTTTCCTTTCTACATTCCGTGATCACAATCACAACTGGCTCTCTCTCCCTCCATCATTATTCATCTCTTCTTCTCAGTTTTTTTTCGTCTCTCCTTATATGAATCCCACTTGATATATATACATATATACATATGGAACACACATTGTCACGCCATAACGTGAAGAAGAAAGTTTGTTTGTATTGAATCCCTCTATTTGTGTTGGGTGAGAGGACAGAGTTGACAGACCTAAGAGACAAATGGGGAAAAACACATCCATTTTAAACTGATGGTGCGAAGATTCATTACAGTTGATGCCCAGCACAAACAACAATCAAGACTCTCTTCAGATTTTACTACCACAGCTTCTTTTTTTTTTTCTTTTTTTTTCACAAACTTGATGACAACCATTTTTTATATCATTTTTGGCATTGCTTTTGTTCAAGATTTGGTTAATGTGAGAAAAACAACATAGAGTTCAAAAAATTTCAAATTAAAAATGTACAAGGCTCTTTTGTAGTACCCTTTTGTTTGTGTCCCTGTTTTGTGAACCAAACATGCTCAAGCTCATTTATTGAATAAATTATTGAGAAATACTGTGGACACATAATTTAAGTTTTACAATTCGCCCATAATAACATAACGAAGAAATTGATCTAATATAGTTGATTTATGACAAATCAAAAGTGAAAGACATAACTTATCATGTTATTCTATATAAAATTGTAAGTCTCAATATTTTTCTTAAATTATTTGTTTTCCTTTCTCAAATTTGCCAACAAAGTAAATTTTTTATCACATAACCAAAGCAAAAAAACCAAAAAAATAATAATAATAACTTCACTAGTGAATTAGGAACCACCAAAAGGTATGGAAAGCAGGGCATTTTTAGTTGTTAAAACAACAAAACCTGTCATGAGAATTTCATAATCTTTAAAAATCAAAGCTTGATCACGAGAAAAATCAAATACATAATAAGACAAATAGTAGAGAAATTGAGGGAGGAGAGGAAAACTTGTTTGTGGCAACAATCAAAGGAGAAATTGGAGGATGGAACTCTCTCACCTTCAGCCATTAATCGAAGAAAAAATGGGTGGATGGAACTCACTCAACTCTGGCCGTCCGCCATCACCCTCACAACCAACCATGCACTCCTCTCTCTAGAAACCCACCTACTAATTTGGATGAATTGTGTCCAGGTGTCTTGGCAAATTTAGAGTGAAAACAAAGTTATAATTGTCTACTTAGGTCTCGTTGGGGGAGTAACTATTTTAACCAAGAAAATTAAAAAATCACTATAAATTGTCATATCAGTTTCTTTATTTTTTTACATAATTTTTTATAAAAAATTATAAAATTATTAAAATAATTTATTTCTAAACGAGACCTTCGTGGTCAAATATGGCAGAAGCAAAGCTTGCAATTCTTTATGCTACGCGGGTGATACATGCACTGTTAAGTTTGAAGGAAATGTCTACGGTTGCAGTTTGGTAGCAAGCATAGGAGGGTTTAGTGTGACAAAGTAAACAGGGGGTTCCATGTTTTTGAACATAACTTTTGGAGATGTAAAAAAATTTAAAAAATCAATTGAATTGGACTGAATCGACCTTATTTAGTTTATTTTTCACAAAAATTGGTCTATACGATTTTTTAATTTAATTTTTTTTTTATTTTTGATTTGGTATTGGTTTAAGAACCTTATGCACCGAACTATTGATGTAGAACAAGTAGCCGAAGACTTCTTGGAACAATTGGACCAACAAAAGGCAAGAAAGATGTAGAACAAAATTCTATAATTTTTATATTTCTTAATTTTAGTCTCTTAGGTTTCCAAGCTAGGATTTTAAATAGTTTAGAATTTTTAGTCTCTTAAGTTTCCTAATTCTCTTAGGTTTCTTAATTTGTGTTGATTTAAGTTGCCTAGTTTATTTTGGAATCACTTTTCCTACAAGTATTAGGTTTAGTTTATTCACTTTTCCTACAAGTATTAGGTTAGGTTTAGTTCATTATAAATAAGCCTACAAGCATATGTAATTGATTCATTCAATAATATTTTAAAGGGCTTTTCTTCTATCTTCCTTGTGGATTCAAGGGTGTTCTTGTGGATTCAAGAATTCTAGTCTACTAGAACGATATCTAGTCTCGTGTGATTTATTCCGCTGCGTCAAGTGGTATCAGAGCAAGGAGTCACCTAGCTCAATGGCACAAGACAGAGTAGATCATGCAAACCCTACTGGCGGTGATCGTGGGGTCGAGGCCCTGTGGGTAGCATATGAGAAACAGCAAGAGCAGTTGAATGAAATTCGTGATCTGCTTATTGGCCTGAATCTTAATGCCAACAACAGGCCACCAGTGGTTGATAGGGTCCGTGCTGAAGGAGTCGCCCAAGGCCAACCTGTTAACCAGAACAGAGTGCGCACCGAAGGATTCGCCCGAGGTCAACCTGTTTAGAATGCTCCTAGACATCCCCTTCGTTGTCCATCTGATAGTGAGGAGGAGTCTGAACCAGAGTTTGAACCACTTCCAGCCAACTATCAACCTAGAAGGCAACAACAACAAGGGTTCGATGAGTACCGAATGAAGATACTTCCCCAATTCAATGGAAATCTACATATTGAGGATTTTCTTGACTGGCTTTTAGAGGTGGAACGATTTTTGGGATGATGGATGTTCTAGAATCAAAGATGGTGAAATTGGTGGCGTACAAACTAAAAGGAGGTGCTGTGGTATGGTGGGATCAATTGCAGAAAAATAGGCATCGACAAGGAAAAGAATCTGTACGGACTTGGCGTCGGATGAAACAACTCCTTCAAGACAGATTTTTACCACCAGATTATGATCAATACTTGTTTCAATTGTACCAAAATTGCACCCAAGGAAGCCGAACTGTATTTGATTATACAACTGAATTTTGCCGACTTTCAGATCGCAATAATCTGAATGAGACCGAAGGATAGCGTGTAGCCCGGTATCTCAATGGGTTAAAATTAACCATTCGAGAGAATATGGGGCTATCAGTAGTGTGGGCTGTGGATGAAGCACATAATATGGCTCTCAAAGCCGAGCTAATGGAGCGCAAGACAACCTATTCTGGATATCGTCGGAACCTTCCTGATTCATCGTTTCCTACTAGAGAAAAAGGAAAAGGGGCTACCCAACCAACAATTCCAGTAAATCAGCAGAGGAGACCGCTGGTGGAGGAGGAGGAAACCAGATGACTGGATCAAGTAGCAGAGAGGCACCTCGAAACTCAAATCCTTATGCCAAACCAACAACGGATAAGTGTTATAGATGTGGTACGCCTGGCCATCGCTCTAATGTGTGCCTAGAAAGAAGGACTGCTAATTTAGTTGAAGAAGAATATAAAATTGGGGATGATGGAGATACAGAATATGAGGGTGATCAATATGAAGGTGCTGAACTTGCCAGAGAAGAAGGAGAAAGAGTCAACTGTGTAGTTCAAAGGGTTCTATTTACACCAAAAACTAAGGACCTCAGTCAACGTCACAGTATTTTTCGCTCTTGTTGTACCATAAATCAAAAGGTGTGTGACCTTATTGTGGACAGTGGAAGTTGCGAAAATTTTGTGGCTAAACGATTGGTAACGCACCTGAAGTTGTCTCCTGAACCGCACCCTTCTCCCTACAGTATTGGCTTGATCAAAAAAGGACCTGCTGTCAAGATAACCGAAGTATGTAAGGTACCTATTTCTATTGGCAAACATTATAAATCCGATGTATTATGTGATGTGGTTGATATGGATGCTAGTCATGTATTACTTGGAAGACCTTGGCAATTTGATGTGGATATTACATTTAGAGGGCGAGACAACACTTACCTGTTTAATTGGGGGCCTCATAAAATTGCTATGAGTCCCTTAAAGCAACACACAGTGCCTCCAAAAGTCGAAGCGAAGTCTTTCCTCACTATAACCAATTCAGAGGCCGAGTTTGTGGCAGATGCGAAAACTTCACAAGAGTTATATGCTATGGTTGTGAAAACAATGGTACATGTGGCCAAGGAGAGCACAATCACACCAATCCCTCAAAAAATTCAACCATTGTTGGAGGAATTCCAAGAGCTTGCTGCTGACGAATTGCCAGATGAACTTCCACCCATGAGGGACATTCAACATCAAATTGATTTCATACCAGGAGCAAGTCTGCCAAACCTACCACACTATAGAATGAGTCCAAAAGAGGGTGAGATCCTGCGGGAGAAAGTTGAAGAATTGCTGTGAAAGGGACTTATTCGTGAAAGCCTAAGTCCATGTGTTGTTCCGGCATTATTAACGCCAAAGAAAGATGGAAGTTGGCGAATGTGTGTAGACAGCCGAGCCATCAACAAGATTACCATCAAGTATAGATTTCCCATTCCCCGACTAGATGATATGTTGGACATGCTGGAAGGATCAAAGTGGTTTTCAAAGATTGATCTGCGAAGTGGGTACCATCAAATTCGAATCCGTCCTAAGGATGAATGGAAAACAACATTCAAGACTAAGGATGGTTTTGTATGAATGGTTGGTTATGCCATTCGGCCTTTCTAATGCTCCCAGCACCTTCATGCGAGTTATGCATCAGATATTACGACCTTTCACTGGGAAATTTGTCGTGGTTTATTTTGATGACATATTAATCTACAGTAAATCAGAGGAGGACCACATGGGCCATTTACGAGAGGTTTTGACAGCACTGGAGGTAAGCAAGTTGGACGTTAACCTTAAGAAGTGCAGTTTCCTTACAAGTAGTTTGTTGTTCTTGGGTTATGTGGTTAGTTCAGATGGCATTCATGTGGATCAAGAGAAGGTTCGAGCCATCCAAGAGTGGCCAACACCCAAGACTATTAGTGATGTTCGGAGTTTCCATGGGTTAGCTACGCTTTATAGGCGTTTCATTCAAAGTTTCAGCACTATTGTGGCACCAATAACAGAGTGCATGAAGAAAGGAAAATTCCTGTGGAGTGATGATGCAAAAGAGAGCTTCTTGTTGATCAAAGAGAAGTTGTGCACTGCACCAGTGCTAGCTTTGCCCAGCTTTGAGAAGATTTTTGAGGTAGAATGTGATGCCAGTGGTGTGGGCATTGGGGCTGTCCTATCTCAAGAACATAAACCAGTGGCCTTTTTTAGTGAAAAATTAAGTGAAGCTCAGCAAAAGTAGAGCACTTACGACCAAGAATTTTATGCAGTGGTTCGAGCTTTGAAGCATTGGGAACATTACCTAATACAGAGAGAGTTTGTGTTGTATACTGATCATCAAGCCTTAAAGTTTATCAACAGCCAGAAGCACCTAAATAACATGCATGTAAGATGGTCTACTTTCCTTCAAAAATTTCCTTTTACTATTCGCCACAAATCAGGGGTTTTGAATCGAGTCACGGATGCCTTGAGTCGACGGGCTAGTTTATTAGTCACGTCGACACATGAGATTGTGGGGTTTGAGTTCCTGAAAGAACTTTACCCTGATGATGATGACTTCAAGGAGATATGGGCAAAGTGTATTCAAAGGCAACCAGTCACTGATTTTTACATCACTAATGCCTATCTATTTCGAGGAAATCGCTTATGTATCCCCCGTAGCTCTTTGCGAGAGAAACTAATTCGGGATCTCCATGGTAGTGGCTTAAGTGGACATTTGGGCAGGGACAAGACTATCGCAAGTATGGAAGAACGATATTTCTGGCCTAAGTTGAAGCGAGATGTTGGCAATTTTGTGAGGAAGTGCAGACCCAACACTGGGCCTAAATGTTCAACACAAAAATCAAATAACTTTGGAGTTAAGTGGCACAAACATTTAGTTTTTGTTCCTTACATCCCAAGTTCAATCCCTTTACTTTTTTCCTCTTTCGTTATCCTAAGTTCAAACTTGATGAGTATATTTTCCCTCTTAAGTGTATTTTTTTAGTCAAAAATAAAACTAAATAAATTATATATGTGCATTTATTTAATATAAAAATATAAAAAATATATAAATTGATAAGATTTTATAAGATTTGTTTGTAAGGTCCACTTAAAAATTCTATCTATTCATTTATTTTGTATTTAATTTTTGTTTTCTTAAATTTATTAGATTTATTTTCCCTTATATTTTAGTTTAGGTATATGGTAATCATTTACTTCTCATAATTTGCACGAATTAAATTCGTGTTTTTTTTCTATGTTTTGGAATGTTTAATTCTAAAATCAATTTACTTTAAATTTAAACTTGATTATAAGATTATGGAGAAATTTATAATGTGCACTCTTTCAAATTGTGCACATTATAAAAAAGTTATGATATTTTATGTGAATATTATGATTGTTTGTGATGTATGTTATGACATTTTGTAATAAAGTTATAAATAGCGAATTTATGGTGTGCACCCTAAAGTTAGAAATGATGATGTTATGATATTTTGTAATTTTTGTTATAATATTTTGAGATTTTGTTATGATATTTTTTTAGTGAAAAAAAGTTATGACTTTTATAGTGAAAAAATTATGACATTTTAAGTAAGTTATGAAATTTTGTGAAAAAGTTATGAAAGACATACTATATGCATCTTTTTGAAGATGCACATTTTAACATATCTCTAAGATTATATTATTTTTTTGGCTAACCAGTAATGTTATGGTAAAAGCCTCACAAAAAATACACCCAAACCATAGACTTTCAATACACCCAATTTGTCCATTTCCAATCGTTGTACACAAAATTTACAAATTTTAAGTGTGTGAACAAAATATACTATATGACTTATTTCAAATTTTAGGCAATATATCTAAAATTGTGTTGTTCCTACCTGAAATTATAGTCATTATTTACACCAATTAAAAATGATGTATTGTCAATGAGCAACGCTAGGTATCATGAAAAAACTTTCATGAAAATGATCATGAAACATTTATGACCCTTGGATTACACTTAAAATAAAACACCACACTAATTAAGGTAATCCAAGGGTCATAACTCTTTTATTATCATTTTCATGAAAAAAATTTTATGATCCCTAACTTTTCTCATATATTTAAAAATATAATGTTATTGATAAGTATAATAAATTATTAATCATAATTAATTAACTTATCATCTCTTAAGATTCCTTTATTAAAAATAATATTAACTCTAACTCACTATTGTTGAAACCTTAGTATTTATTATTATTTTTTTATTTATATTTTTTTAAATTTAGAAATTGTAAAATATTTATTAAATGAATGGATTAGATATATTTGAAATGGTTGACAAATGACTAATTTAATATTTTTACATAAATGAGTGTCTATTGTAAAAAAAATTACTTAAATTTGAAAGATCCTAAACCGATTAAACCGTACAAAATTGAACCATTTCAATTGGCGTTGTTCGATAGGAGAAGCATTTTGTACAATGCTCAAAATAATAAAACCAACATTATTAGTCCAGTGAAAAGTTTGAAATCAGACATATCCATCTAGAATTTTATGAGTGGGTGGTTGTGGGAGTGAAGATTAAATTTGTGTAGTATAGGACCCATATATAAAATAAATTTGAATCAAAAGATACTAATTCTAAATAATTAAGTTTGAGTTTTTATGGTTATTGATGCCTCGTTTGGGAACATGTCATTTTAGTAATTTTTTAGTTTTTTAACTAAAATAGAAGATAAAAAAATTAGTATGTTTAGAATGATTTTTAATTTTTTTATGAAAAGATGTGCACAAATTAGAGAGAAATTGAAATCTTTAATTTTTTTAGTACAAATTATAGGCTTTTTGATTTTTTCGTAACTTTTTTATTTTTAAACTAAAACTGTTACATACCAAACGAAAAATGAGAACGTAAATAGAATTGTCTTTTATTTAAACAATTTTTAAATAATAATCAGCTTACTTGTTTTCATTTTTTAAAAAATTCTACATTCTTATTTTCCATGTTTTTTGTTTGTACTAAATTTTTTTAATATTTAAAGCAATTTTTTTACTTTTTAAACACATCTAGCATAAATACACCTAAAACGTAAAAAAAATTGTAAAAAAAATCTTTTAAGAATTCACTAAATACCAAAAATACAAAAAAAAAATACAAGAATTCAATACATTTTTTATATTTTTATGTATTTATTAATTTTTTAAAATATTTTTTCACAAATTTCTTACTTTTAAGATAAATTTAACTAAGGTGCATCTAAAAAAGTAAAAAAAAATGTTTAAAATTTTAAAAATATTCACTAAAAACAAAAGAATACGAAAACCAAAAAACTCAATTTTCAAAAAACTTAATCCAAAAAACTCAAACCAAACACACTGAATGTTACCAATACAGAAATTAAGGCCAAGTTTGGCAAGTTAAAAAAAAGTCAAAAAGTTAAAAAGTTATCACTATTTACCAAAAGTCAAAAAGTACGACTGCACAACTCTTAATCGTAATTTTCCCCTACACATTAATTTATACAATTTTTTAATACACATTTTTCCATAATCAAAAGTTAACCCAAACATCCATATTTTTTTCCTCAACTTTTTAGTCCAAAAAAATTAAAAGTACACTTATTTAGGACACCTCAAACAACCCATAAACCAAAAATAAGATACAACTCTCTCACAATTTATAAGAGAATTTGTATTTAATTCTATATTTAATTTTTTTGCCCATAAAATTACGCTCTTTAAATTATGGGCAAATTACATATACCCCTCGAGGTTTGGTTAAATTATTAATATCCTTATGAGGTTTGAGAAATTACAAATTTCTCCTAAATGTTATATTTGCATAACAAATTAGGAGGTAATTTGTTATGAAATTTAAACTTTAGAGGACAAATTATTATAAAAATACAAACCTTAGGAGATAAGATGTAATTTCTGAAACCTTAAAAATATCTATAATTTAACCAAAACTCAAGGGACATGTATGTAATTTGCCCTTAAATTATCCAACATCCTAGTTTCGTACCTATTTAAGAGGAGGGTGCTGTGCTGGACTCTCTCTCTGGTTGATCTATAAACCCTAGACAGTAATATCGGCTCGCAGCGAGAGAAAGGCGATGTCGGCGTTCGGAATTCTGTTGAAGCAAAGAAAACGGAAGAATAGAAGGAGAAGAGATGGGAGTGAAAATGCAAGAACCCGAGGGCCCAAAGAAATTTCAGAATCATCTGGTCCTCCTCGTCCTCTTCTTCAATGGTCGTTTTGTTTCACCGGAGAGTCTGGAGCTGGACGTTTTTATATATCTAAATGGTTCGTCTTCAGTATTTCATGGGACGATTTGAAGGAAGAGAAGGATAGGAGGAGAAGACGATGTCAAAGTATAGTAGGAGACATTGCCTTTCAACATGATTGTTGGCACGATGGAGAGCGTCGACCAATGCTGTCTCCAATCCAGATCCATGAGGACTTACGCCCCTTCTCAATTTCGGGCACCTGCTGGACTACCCTGGGCTCCATTGTCTATTGTCTTGGTGGTGGTGGTGGTGGTGGTGGTGGTTTTGGTTGTGATGTTGGTGATCTTTCTTTGTGTCGGTCTCGGGAAGTCCGCTATTTTGATATTAATCGTCCCACGGAGGGCTGGAAGGAAGCTCCTCCGATGATTAATCCCAGATCAGAAGCTAAAGTTGTGGCTCTCCATGGCAAGTTATACGTCTTTGGTGGCTCGGATTGTGGTGGTGATTGGGCTGAGGTTTTTGAGCCTTGTGGGCCTGATGGGGGTGGTCAGGGTCAATGGACAGCTCTACCTTCACCCCCATCTCGTCGTCTTCCTTTGTCTGATTGTTTGTTTGCTGCTGCTGGTTCCCCAAAGAATCAGAATCAGAATCACAAGATTCTGGTGGGTTCACAACACCCTTGTCGTGTCTATGAGTTTGATGTTACTAGGAAATATTGGGTTCGTCTCAAGTCTGATATCTGGTATCACCTTCGCCTTCGGTGCAGTTTCTGCCAACCTGTGCTAGTTGACAATACATTGTATTGGGTTGATGATAGCCATCTAAATGCTTACGATCTCAATGAGAAGATATTGTTTTCAGGGCCCATAGAAGATTGGTCGATTCATGCGCGACTGCAGTGTGAGGGTTATGAGTTTAGTCCAGCCTTTCTTCATTTGGCTGGTCAGTATTTCTGTTTGCTTTGGGTTGTTCCTGATGAAAGCTCATCCGACTCCTGCCTTCACTGCACCATATTCAGGGTTTCTAAAAACACCGACGTCGATGATCGCAGAGGCACCCTGAGTGCTTCTGTTTTGTCTTGCTACTCTTATCTTCTCAATCGTCATTTCGAGTTTGTTGATGGCCTGCTGCTCTAATCCTGCGTAACTTCTTTTCCTCATGTTCTACTTTTTTCTACTTGAAACTTCAATACCATGAACCCATTTTGGACAGATGAATCATTTGCTCTTCTATGTTTCCCTATAATACCCAAAGAAAATCTAATGGTTTCAATTTAACATTTTTAAAAAAAATTTAACAGTCCCATTGTCAATGAGAAAGTGGTGCCATAATTACTTGTAAAGTTAGACATTAACTGCTGGAAATTTCGAATAAGGCAAAGAGGGTTGGGAAGAAGACACTGTGTCTTTGGTTTTTGATATCCCCCTTGGAGAAATGTTTCAAAATTATGGTTTGTAATGGATTCTCTGTTTGTTACACCCTGATTGTGGGACTTCCAACCATGTTGAACTAAGCATATTAACAAGGTTGTGTTGGGATCTGTGATCCCGCTCAAGACCTTATAGAAATTATTCCATGCAGAAAAACACACCCACACTCAAGGAGACACAATATTTAACGTGGTTTGGCCTCAATGCCTACGTCCACGGGAGAGTAACCGGTTATCACTATAACAATGGAGATATTACAGAAAGATTACAATAGAGGATGAGCTCATACTCTCCTCACTCACCCACTCACCCGTCTCCCTTGCTCACACCAAGGAAGACGGTTTCTCCGCCTCAGATATCTCACTCTCTGTGGCTTGCTCTGCTCTCTATATCAAACCCTCCCCTCAGCCTCCATTTATACACTAACAGAATAGGAAT